>CALYLW010000588.1:422414-474031 GCA_944989445.1 Ampullaceana balthica | reverse complement strand
TGTTGCGTTCTGGGTTCTGGATAAAAGAAGACTAAGTCTCGACTCTTGTTCACGTATACGTCAAGCCTTTATTATTCCTCAATATATGTACAGCACTGATTCAGGTACATGACGTACTCCATTCAACAATGACCACTCCCTTTTACGTGCATACATGGACCCTCTGTCCCTAATACCCTGGACACTCGAGCCACCTCGATGTGTCAACAGCTATCCAGAGCCAACGCTCTATACTCAATGTCTAGCCCTAACAAGGGCTATGGACCTCTGCACTGGTTAGTCTTCATACGTCTCTCTGTCTCACACACCTATTTATCCACGACACGGCTCTCTAACTTGCATACCGGGTGAATACAATTAACATCCTTATTCACAAGTGAACTCTTGTCACGCACGCCTTGAGCCGACTCACACACTTGCTCACAACAATCTCACAACAATCATTCGCAGTGATTCTCATACCCTGACATATCCCCCCTCTTCCGTTAGATTCTACTTACGAGTAGAATCTCACAATACAACAAAGACAGGGCATGGAATCACTGCACATTATAAATACATTACTATAATACATCATGAATTAATATCTTTAAAAATAATTTAGTATATACAACACAGAGGAAAAGAACTCAATTTGGTCGTACTTGTATACGACTCCAATAACCCGCAAAGTCATTCGAGAAGGACAGCCGTCCTTCTACCACACATGGATTACATATTCTATATATACATCAATGCAATAAAAAATAATATATACATGTGAAGTCTTAATGCATCTCATTATCAATAATAATTAATCTATCTATAAATACACAATTTACAATCTTGGAAAAAACGACACAAGAAACTTTCTAGCACATAAGAACGTGTCCACATCATGTGGCATTTTACGGAGCAATCACTGCTCACTTAATTACATTTTTTTTAATAACACCTGTGTTATTAAGCTCTCTTATCCCTCCATAGGCACAATTCTAAATCTATGTATATAAATACAGCCCATCGCTCCTGCCACACAGGAACTTGGTTAATTGATAAACAAAAACTGCCCATCACTCCTGCCGCACAGGACGTAGTTAATTATATAACAGAGGGAGCCTATCTCCCATGCCATACAGGTCTGACTTCACCAACCTACTACTCGTACGTTATCATTATCTTTAATCTCATAGAACAACCTTCGACATCCTCCTGGTCATAGCACTACAACATATTTATTACTCAACAATTGACCATTTTTACGCTAGATTGTTTTCTATTTACCAATTGACTCTACTGGTTCCTCATATAAATTCCTTAAGATATTTATTCCAGGATTACCTCCAGCATGAGATAATGTTATAGGGATAACTACTTATCCAAACTATAGACATTTCAGCCTGATTGTATTTAACCCATTACAATCAATTATATAACAAATCATGTGCATATAGTAGTCGTAATCAACTTAATTCATCATAATACTCATAATCATGAACAAAATCATTATCATCATATCTCATAATTTCATAAATATATATATATATATATATATAAATAATTACATCTCCTTATAATGAAATTTTGCCCGAGGTCACCCGGAGCCAAAAATTATAATAAAAAACATCAGCACGAAAATACAACCATCTCATATTTATTTACAACCATCCGTAAGTACTAACTAACATAAGTACATAATCGCTATGAAACCTTACAATCATGTTCATATAATAATAATACAGGCCCGAGGTGACTCAGACCTCAATTTCTACCCAAATTAGTCCCCATGAACAAGCAACTCTACTTGTTTTTCGACCTTCGTGACTCGGCCGAATCATAAACCTGTCCTGCGAGTCCTTGTCGGTCATGGTTTGATTTCTGCTCAGTAAATATGATTGACATTACCATATCTGTCATGATGTTATATCGTAGTTTGTCTGTGTCAACAACCATCTACCCGGCCGCCCTTGTCACAACTTTTAAATTTTTCTTGACCTCTCAATTTCCACTATGTCTCCCCTCTATCCCCTGGTCGCCGTAACTCGACCGAATTTTGATGTAAATAATAATAATAATAAATTGATTATTTATATAGCGCTGTATCCCAGTAAGGAACTGGGCTCACAGCGCTTTACATGAAAGAAATAAAATGTCTATAAATATTACATTAACTTTCATATCATAACAAACACAAAAATTACAGTACATTATACATAAGCTACGTTAATCATTTACAAGAAATGTTGTTTCATTAATTTTTGAAAATAAATGTTGAAAAGATGTGTCTTAAGTGCAGACTTGAAGGACTTGGTTGTTTGAATACTACGTATGTGTAATGGTATAGAATTCCATTGTTTGGCTGCACAAAAAGAGAACGACCTTTCACCAAATGTTTTGGTGCGTGTCGTAGGAACAGAGAGAACGCGTGTGTCTGCAGAAGATCGTAGCTGGCAAGTGGGTGAGTAGACCGACAAAAGTTCAGTAAGATACGATGGGCATGAGTCCGAAAAGAAGTTGTGACAGAGAACGGCCAGTTTGTAATCAATACGGGCTTGTATAGGCAGCCAATGAAGTGAGTGAAGAAGTGGAGTAACATGGTCATGTTTTTTTGCCTTGAGCACCAGTCTGGCAGCTGAATTTTGAACTTTCTGTAGTTTTTCAATGCATTGTTTTGGCGCACCAGACAGAAGGGAATTGCAGTAATCCATACGAGCTAGTACTAGAGCACAGACTAGAGTTTTTGTTGCACTAACTGTTAAGTAATGACGGATTGAGCTGATCTGACGAATGGCAGTGTAGGCAGAGCGACAGATGTGATTGATAAAGTTGTTAATAGACATGTTATCAGAAATAATGTAGCCAAGATTCCTAGTCGATGTTGTGAACAGAATATCCGAACTGGCTACCTGAATTGACTTCGGAAGAGACAAACTACTGCGTGATTTATTGTTGCAAAATAGAAGTGCTTCAGTCTTGTCATCATTCAGCTTGAGTTTGCTGAACGTCATCCAAGACTTTACCTCATCAATGCACTCTTGCATCAATTGGACAGCGGAGTCCAAATTAGAGGGATCTGTGTGAGTATATAGCTGAGTATCATCTGCAAATGATTGGCTTTTAACTGAATGCTTTTCGAGCAGTAGAAGTAGTGGTCTTGTATACAGCACAAAAAGTACCGGACCCAAGACAGAGCCCTTAGGCACACCATAAAGCAAGTCAGCTTTGTGAGAGATACAGCCATCTACTGATACTACCTGTGATCTGTTAGATAAGTATGATTGAAACCAAGCCAGAACTGAGCCAGAAATTCCAAAATAATTTTGCAGGATTTTCAGCAGTGTTTGATGGTCGACAGTGTCAAAGGCTGCACTAAGATCTAAGAGGACCAATATAGAAATTTTCCCACTGTCCAGTGCGAGTAGGAGGTCATTTGTTACCTTTAACAGGGTGGTCTCTGTGCTGTGAGAAGGTCTGTAGGCCGACTGATTGGGACTTAGAAGAGTGTGGTCATTTAGATAAGCAAAAAGTTGTTTTAAGACTAGTTTTTCAATGACTTTCGACAAAAATGAAATATTAGACACAGGTCGATAGTTGTTTAAATTGTTTTGGTCTAACCCTTGTTTTTTCAGCAAGGGTTTTATAATAGCAGATTTACATAATGAAGGAAAGGTGCCAGATTTTAGACTTTCATTAACTATATTTGTTACTGTTGGGAGTAAGAGATCTAATGACTCAACCAATAGTGGAGTGGGGATGGGATCAAGAGAGCAGGAAGTTGGCTTAGATTTTAGAATAATACTTTTGACCTCATTTTCCGTAACAGGCTGGAACATGTCAAAGCTTGACCTCACAGCAAAAGAAGGAGATAAATCATGTGGTGGCAACAACGTTCTGTCAAGTTCCTTACGAATTTTAGCAATTTTGTTGATAAAAAAGTTACAAAATATATCTGGCTGCTGATGCAGGGGATACACAGAGGGAAGGACCATAGCTTTACCACTCCCTCTGAGGTTATTACATATATTAAATAGCTGCCTACTAGTACTACTTGTGATTACTTTATTATTAAAATATGATGTTTTTGCTTGATGTACAATATTAGTAACACATCGCTTGGCAGCGGAATAAATTTGCTTATTGACGACAAGTCTCGACTTCAACCAAGTCTTTTCTGCTATACGTCGAGCTTTCTTGGCGCGTCGAAGTTCTTCCCTTATTGTTAAATACCACGGAGCTGATCGTGTTGACTTGACATTGTGGCGGGTGACAGGGGCATGTAAGTCCAGCACAGAGAGTAGTGTACTATTCAGTTTATCCAAAGTGGGGCAGAGGTCAGGGGACACGGCCACACTTAAATCTTGCCGGAAGGCGTCGCGGTTCATGGCACGCAGATTGCGAAGGTCCTGGAATTTTGTGGGAGGAGGGGGGGGCAATCACCCCAAGTTCACAAATAACACAAAAGTGATCTGAGAACAGCTCTTCTGTTACGATTGCGGATTTGACAAGGCAATCGTCAGGTCTGTGTAATACCCAATCAATTATATAATTATATATATCAAATTATATATATCAAATACCTAACCAATCAGCTGCCATATCTGCTTATTGCCGAGATAAAAAATCTGCAATAATGTTATCTTCACCTTTAATGTATTCAACGTTGAAATCGTATTCCTGTAACATCAAAGACCACCTGGAAACTCTTGAATTTTCAAATTTAGTCGTATTCAAATATTTTAACGCTTGGTGGTCACACTGGAGCGTAAATCTTTCCCCCATTAAATAGTAGGATAATTTCTGAATTCCCCATATTATTGCCAAGCATTCCCTCTCTATTGTTGGGTATCTAGTTTCCCTGTCAAAAAGTTTACGACTAATATATTTAACCGGGTGAAGCATATTGTCTCTCTTCTGCATCAAACATGCCCCCAATCCCTTCGTTGACGAATCTGTACGAACTATAAAGGGTTCCTTAATGTCGGGCAGAACCAAAATGGGGTTATTTGTTAAATAGTTTTGGATAATATCAAATGCTTGTTGGCATTCCTTAGTCCAACATATATTATTAGGTTTACCTTTCTTTGTAAGGTCCGTCAATGGGGCTGTTATCGTTGAAAAATTAGGTATAAATTTATTGTAATACGCTATTAGGCCAACTAGTCCCCTTACTTGTCTCTTATTTTTGGGTCGTTCTATTTCCAACACTTTGTTTATATTGTTCATGTCTGGTTTTAAGATGCCTGCTCCAATTCTATGTCCCAGAAATTCGATTGATTCTTTACCTATTTCTAACTTAGATGGTTTAATGGTGAACCCTGCCTTTTTCAGAATCTCTAAAACCTCTCGAGTAACTCGTATATGTGACTCCCAGTCGTCTGTGTATACACAGATATCGTCAAAATAAGTAACTACCTCTTTTACTCCTTTGAATAATTTCTTAACAATTTTATTGAACGTTGCCGGTGCGGTTGCCAATCCGAATGGCATAAAGTTATATTGATATGCCCCGTCTGGGCCTTGAAAAGCTGTGTATTCTTTGCTTTTCTCCTCAAGAGGTATTTGCCAATATCCCTTTGTTAAGTCTAGTTTCGTAAAGTATTTGGCTTTATTCATGTGTTCTAGAAGTTTATCCTGGTTAGGTATAACTTCTGCTACTTTTTTTGTAATTGCGTTCAATTTTCTATAATCCACGCAAGTCCGAATCGATCCATCTTTTTTCTTAATTAAAACTAAGGGAGAGCAATATGGTGACTGTGATTCCTCGATTATACCTAGTTCTAACATCATACTAATCTCTTCTTTTAGACTTTGAATCATATGTATAGGTATTGCATAAGGTTTTACGTTAATGGGCTTAGAGTCTAATAATTCTATTTTGTGCGTACCCGCCGATGTTTTCCCTGGGATATCTGAAATGATTTCTTTGTACTCTTGCACCATATCGTCAACTTGTCTTTTCTGTGTCTCCGTTAGTTCCTTATTAATGTCAATGCCTGAATTATCCTTGACGTTGATTAACGGAATTTGCTTAATGTCTTCACTATTTACATCTTCCTCTTCTTCTTCGGCTATCACTGTGGCACTGGCACCATTAATTGTCTTTTCATTTTTCTCTGCTGCCGATAAGTTCGCATCTGTGTTATCCATGTTATTTTCGACAAATTTTGTTAATCTGTTGAGGTGATAAACTATACGCTTATGTCCCTTCGCAATCTCTACATTAAATTTCGATAATTTTCTCGTGACGGTGAATGGACCTTCTGAATACAGAGCGAGTTTATTTCCTTTTTTAGGTTTCAACACGAGCACTTTGTCACCAATTTGTATATCTTTCTCTCTAGCCCTTTGATCATAATATTGTTTATATTTATTTGCCTTTCCTTTCGTGATTGCCTCTGTTTTATATAACCCTGATTTTATTCTGTTTTTGAGGTCTATTATATATTCATATGTTGTTTTACCTTCCTCTGTCGTATTTTCATTTGTCAGTATTTTCCTTAAAATTGACATTGGTCCTCTCACCAATTTTTTTTCAACACTGTTATCTATTTTAGAAATAAATATCCTGTATAGTATATTATTGTTTATTTCAAATGTTATTATTCCTTGTTTGGTGTTTTCCACCCTCTGACTTTTAGCTTTTTGCCATAGTTTATTTAATCCACCATCCTTTGCCTGCTCCTCAGCTAAATTGATGTGTTCAAATATTTTTGGAATTGTACTAATCACAGTTTTCATTTGTGGTCCTCCCCCTTTATCTCGTTTATTCTGGGCCCTGGTAACTACGTTACCGTGATGGAATGGTGTGTCCTCGTCTGATCTAACATTTCCTAAAATCACATCTGTTACCGGATCTTCAAAAAGGGCGGACAAAAATCTACCGCAGAGATAAGGGGTTTTAATGTCTACTATAGCAGTTTCAAACGTTTTTATTGTCCCATCGATAAGTTTAACTGTAAAGGTCTGTTCAGTCATGTATTTTTTTGGTATTAAACTCTTTCTGCACCCTACGATTGTACAGCCTGTGTCTCTAAGAAGAGAAGCTTCCTTCCCTAACAACAAGCATTTTTCGACATTTAACCTACCCGTGGACTTTCTAAAAATATCGCTCATACTTCCCCCCCCATTGTGTATTGCGAAACTGCCACCCTTTTCTAGGTTTATACCCCTGCCACTGTATAGTACGGCCCGTGTTTGCAATCTTTGCTTAGTCACCTATCCTGGCTGTACCATGGATACTTATTTCCATAGCTATATTTCTGGTCTGAGTTTTTATACTGATTTCCCTTCGCATTTGCAGGCATCCTATTATTGGCCCATTTCTGTCGACAGTTGGCCATTATGTGACCCCTCTGACCACAGTTAAAGCATGTACCCATTACTCGGCCCTCCGTCGAGCGACTTCTAGACTTGCCTCCATATTCACCCCTATGTTCCGCCACACCCCCTACCAGTGGCTGTGTATTGACTTTCCGACTTAATTGTCCTTGTCCTGCCGACTTTATATGGTCAATTTGTGTCAGTACGTCCTCACATTTGGGGGCATTATTCATTAGGATGCATTTAACAGCCTCTTCATTCATGTTCAATAATAACTTGTTTCTACATAATAAATCCCTCAACCCCTCAAATGTTCTCTCTGTTTTTGTACTGGCCACCCAATTGTCTAAACTTCTAACCAATTTTGAGTGAAATAATCTAAAATTATTACTCTCCGGTGCTAGACTATTCCACGCTTCCCTGTACTTCTCCCCATTAAATCCTGCATGTTGCAAAAGGAGTCGCTTGACAGTGTCATAATCATGCAGTTTTGTCCTAACGTCTTCCGTCATTAAGAATGATTGTAACTCAACCGTTAGCCTTACTTGTAGCTCTATCAGCCATTGACTTTTTGGCACTTTCGCCTGAGCCACTACATGTTCGAATGTCGCCACATATTCGTCGAGTTCTTGGGACCCGTCGAATTTTTGCAAATTTTTTAATATTTGTCGAAGGTCTTTGTTTTCTCTCGAGTGGCCTGTCATGTCCAGTTTCAGTTACGTCTTTCCTTTTAATTTCTGCCAATTTCAATTCGTGCTCCCTTTCTTTCTGTCTCTGTTTCTCGTCATACTCTCTCTGTTCCTTTACCTTTTGTTCGTCTTTCTGTCTCTGTCTGTCGTCATAATCTCTCTGTTCCCTTAACCTTTCCTGTGTTTGAAAATCTTTCCATTGCTCTCTCACATATTCGTCTAGTTTCTCCCCTCTGAGTGCGAGTTTTTCCCCTTGTTTTTTAAACGACTCTAATTTCTCGTCCATGTTTATACCCTTACTACTGCTTCTAGTTTCCATTCTACTTCTACAATAACTTACAATGGTTATAGTGTCATTATAAAAGGGAAAAAATAATAATTTATCAAATTTTAACTGATTACTTGCCTGGATTTACAGAATTACATACACAACACAATTACATGTCCATAGAATGCTAACGTAACACAGTTCTCCTGGTAGCACCATTAATATTGTCCAGCAATAGTTCTCACGAACACACTCCGGTCTCTGGACACAACGATGAGGCGGATGCCTTGTTGTCGGAAAATCGTTCACTGACACACTCCGGTCTCTGGACACGACGATGAGGCAGATGCCTTGTTGTCGGGACAGCCGTTCACCGGCACACTCCTCGGGACTCTGGACTCGATCGGTAAGGCGGATGCCTTGTTGTCGGGACAGCCGTTCACCGGCACACTCCTCGGGACTCTTGACTCGATCGGTAAGGCGGATGCCTTGTTGTCTGGCAGTCGTTCACTGTCACACTCAGGCGAACGATAAGGTGGATAACTTTTTGTCGGGCAATCATTGACCGACACACTCAGGACTCTGGACACCAACTATCCGACGGCCTGGACACTGGATGTCTCGTTGAAAAGACCGTCGACGCTGTCTCACTTCGATGCTGTGACTTGACGTACCATCCACAAGAGCCTCCAGAAAATCCTCGGACGTGACCCCACTGTTGCGTTCTGGGTTCTGGATAAAAGAAGACTAAGTCTCGACTCTTGTTCACGTATACGTCAAGCCTTTATTATTCCTCAATATATGTACAGCACTGATTCAGGTACATGACGTACTCCATTCAACAATGACCACTCCCTTTTAAGTGCATACATGGACCCTCTGTCCCTAATACCCTGGACACTCGAGCCACCTCGATGTGTCAACAGCTATCCAGAGCCAACGCTCTATACTCAATGTCTAGCCCTAACAAGGGCTATGGACCTCTGCACTGGTTAGTCTTCATACGTCTCTCTGTCTCACACACCTATTTATCCACGACACGGCTCTCTAACTTGCATACCGGGTGAATACAATTAACATCCTTATTCACAAGTGAACTCTTGTCACGCACGCCTTGAGCCGACTCACACACTGGCTCACAACAATCTCACAACAATCATTCGCAGTGATTCTCATACCCTGACACTTAGGCCATTATAAAAGACCAAACTTAGTACTTACAAACCTGATAAGCTATTTGAAATTCTAAATCGAATTGAACTCCTTCGTGTCCGTGGTTCCAAAAATTGTTTTCCCTTTAAAATGGCATATCTATGTTTCAAATAAGATTAAAAGTAATAGATAAATCTGATAAATAGCTTGGCAAAAAAAATGTAATAACCAGCAACTAATACTGGGAAAAAGGGTCAGCACACTAACGCTACAAATTTCGGGTATATTTCTTGTTTACTTATAAAAACTAATAACCTTTTGTCATTGCATACGTTGTTAGATAAAATAATACTTCATTATACAAATTCATGTAAAAATAAAATCTCAAATTTCTGCTATTGACAACTTAACCACACACATTACTGGTTTTTTTAACTCCCCATTTTGCACCAAAAAAAAATATCTATTGGTAATAGTAATAGATTCGTGCAATGCTTTAACACAACTTTTTTACGTTCTTCTATATGGAGTATAGGTGGTAGTATTGTAATTATACAACAAATTAACACCTTCCTGTAACCTAAAGTGGTACTCTACTATGTTGTCAGTTTCTCATAAAAAATCACGAATTTTAAATATTAATATCAAATTTTCTTAAGGAAGAATATTCTGAGAATTTTTCACCTAAAAAGATCCCATTCGTGATGTTAACCATTTCTCTGTAAGATTCCAAACTTCGTTGAGATTACATTTTGGGTTCATTTCCTTACTCTCGATATATTTCAATTTTTTTTGGTGGATCACATATCCAAGTATAATTCATTGCTTCACTCGCAGCTACCTTTACTCATGAAAGTTGTAATATTTTCAGCAGGTTAACTTTGAGCTTAATATATTTTAAATACTTGGGTAAATCAAGGAATCCTATTCTTTATATTTCTTATAATAGACTTGATGGATGCCAATAAAAGAAACAATACGAAAAGCTTTTTTCAATTTATTTTACAAATGAAAAATAAATGTGAATATTAACTCCATCCATATAATACAATCTTTTGATAGAATTTCCAAAATACTGACTTACAATTAATTTTTTTTATAACGATTGTTGTTCGTGAAGGTACAGCAATGAATTTAACAAATGAGAATCAAATAGAATTTCCGAGAGCAATATTACCACATTATTCGCGTCGTGAATAATGCCAGTCAGATATAAACAAAAATGAATTTAAATTAGGGCTGCGGAAATAAACGATTATTTTCTCGATTAATCGTTAAAAATTTTAACAATTAACTGATTATATTTTTTCAAACAATTAATCGACCCACCACTTATAAATGTTGGTAGTCAAAAAGTAAAATATTTAGGCCGATAAATATAAACTAATTTCCGGACGATTACACGAACATTTTGGTTTTAAACTATTGACTGACGTGAATATTCAAAATGTTGATAAAGGTTATTGTTTCAATTGAGAGAAATCTTTTGCTACCATGCAATGTTCCCTCTAAGTCTAAGCTTCGTTGGTCCGTGTGCAAAGTTAAAAAAAACAACTCGTGTGCAAAGTTGCACAACGTCCATTTTTATGCAATATTTTACAAAATTTGCTGCGTGGTGATTCTAAACTCATGCGTGGAGTCGGTCAAATATCTGCGCAGCCGCACTGCTTAAAGGGAACATTGCTACCATGGTTCTAACACTTCGTTTTCATATCACCTGCACACAAAACATCCATTAAACTATCGGAAACTTCAGCTGAGACAATCTAAAGCTATGTGAACGATTGTTCAGCTCAGCTGGTTATATTTTCAATAAGACCCGCTCATCACTTGAACCAAATAATGTCAATACACTTGTCTGTTTGCGTTGTTGGTTAAAAGATGTCATATAAAGAAGACATGCTAGTGTCATTTCGATTTAAGACAAGTATTTTAATAAATGTTACTTATGACACCATAAATTTCAATTTTGGCTTTAATCGAAATTAATTACTCGATAATTTTTCAAAAGTTAACGATTGAATTTAAATTAATCGTTAACAGCCCTAATTTAAATACATCACTACGTTCTTAATTTTATGACAAAAGTTTGTCCTAATTTGTGTAATCTTAAAATTAAAAACAAATTGTTTATTAATTAAATTAAAAGAACTTCGTTTTTGAAGTTGCTTTCTGTTTGATTGAGGATGTGTTGTCATTTTAACTAAAACTATCATCATGTTTAGTTACATTGATTGTTATTGGGAAAAGGTGAAGTGTTAGTAAACTAGCATCGTGTTTAGTTAGATTGATTGTTATGGGAAAAAGGTGAAAAATTTCCCGAAAAATTATTCTTAGCAAGTTTGGCAAAAGAACTCCTCATTATCTTTGTGTTGTATTTCCAAGTTAGAATTTTTCACCTTTGGATTGTTAAATTTTTATCGAAACTCTTAAATCTCACTGGAAGTTCTTACATCTTCATGACGTCATCTTAATTATGTTTCTACTCTTCAAATCAAATGCGACTCTGTTACTAAAATAATCTTCGACTTCTTTTAAATGCTTTCATATACATAGTTATTTCCCCCTTCTTCTCAGCTGTCTTTCTCAGCCCATTATTGGCCAAGTCATACGCATCTTTTTAAATCCTTTATATTAACTCGTGGTGTCTGCGGCCGACCGACCGACCGACCGACCGACCGACCGACCGACCGACCGACCGACCGACCTTGTCGCCAAAACTTTTGATCGATTTTTAACCCACTTGCTCGCAAGATAGCGAGCTGAAATTTTGCAGGCAGTTTCGTACCGATGATAAAAACAATGTATCAAAATTTCAGATCGATCGCATGTACCGTAATTAAATTATTGATTTTTTAGATTATTTTATTTATTCCTATGTATCATGCTATTTTTTGAGATAGAGCGTCGCGGTGCGTATTATATTGAACAACCTTTCTGTCGCGCAATAAGGTGCGTATTTTATTGACAGCTCTTTTTATAAACATATTCCTGATCGGTGCGCATTATATTAAACATGTTTTACGACACAACTGCAATTTTGTATTTCTGGATGGTCTGGCGCTGCG
Organism: Ampullaceana balthica; assembly: GCA_944989445.1. Taxonomy (NCBI): domain Eukaryota; kingdom Metazoa; phylum Mollusca; class Gastropoda; family Lymnaeidae; genus Ampullaceana; species Ampullaceana balthica. The sequence goes on along the minus strand of CALYLW010000588.1, from coordinate 461,555 downwards.
TATTATAATGAACATTCTTTTAGTTACTTCTCGTACATAAAGGATTTATAGTCAAAAACTTGGTTTTTTACGGGTTTTTCTTATTAAATCCTTTATATTAACTCGTGGTGTCTGCGGCGACCGACCGACCGCTTGCTTGCTTGCTTGCTTGTCGCCAAAACTTTTGATCGATTTTTAACCCACTTGCTCGCAAGATAGCGAGCTGAAATTTTGCAGGCAGTTTCGTACCGATGATAAAAACAATGTATCAAAATTTCAGATCGATCGCATGTACCGTAATTAAATTATTGATTTTTTAGATTATTTTATTTATTCCTATGTATCATGCTATTTTTTGAGATAGAGCGTCGCGGTGCGTATTATATTGAACAACCTTTCTGTCGCGCAATAAGGTGCGTATTTTATTGACAGCTCTTTTTATAAACATATTCCTGATCGGTGCGCATTATATTAAACATGTTTTACGACACAACTGCAATTTTGTATTTCTGGATGGTCTGGCGCTGCGTATTATAATGAACATTCTTTTAGTTACTTCTCGTACATAAAGGATTTATAGTCAAAAACTTGGTTTTTTACGGGTTTTTCTTATTAAATCCTTTATATTAACTCGTGGTGTCTGCGGCGGACCTGCCTGCTTGCTTGCTTGCTTGTCGCCAAAACTTTTGATCGATTTTTAACCCACTTGCTCGCAAGATAGCGAGCTGAAATTTTGCAGGCAGTTTCGTACCGATGATAAAAACAATGTATCAAAATTTCAGATCGATCGCATGTACCGTAATTAAATTATTGATTTTTTAGATTATTTTATTTATTCCTATGTATCATGCTATTTTTTGAGATAGAGCGTCGCGGTGCGTATTATATTGAACAACCTTTCTGTCGCGCAATAAGGTGCGTATTTTATTGACAGCTCTTTTTATAAACATATTCCTGATCGGTGCGCATTATATTAAACATGTTTTACGACACAACTGCAATTTTGTATTTCTGGATGGTCTGGCGCTGCGTATTATAATGAACATTCTTTTAGTTACTTCTCGTACATAAAGGATTTATAGTCAAAAACTTGGTTTTTTACGGGTTTTTCTTATTAAATCCTTTATATTAACTCGTGGTGTCTGCGGCCGGACCGCTGCCTTGCTTGCTTGCTTGTCGCCAAAACTTTTGATCGATTTTTAACCCACTTGCTCGCAAGATAGCGAGCTGAAATTTTGCAGGCAGTTTCGTACCGATGATAAAAACAATGTATCAAAATTTCAGATCGATCGCATGTACCGTAATTAAATTATTGATTTTTTAGATTATTTTATTTATTCCTATGTATCATGCTATTTTTTGAGATAGAGCGTCGCGGTGCGTATTATATTGAACAACCTTTCTGTCGCGCAATAAGGTGCGTATTTTATTGACAACTCTTTTTATAAACATATTCCTGATCGGTGCGCATTATATTAAACATGTTTTACGACACAACTGCAATTTTGTATTTCTGGATGGTCTGGCGCTGCGTATTGTAATGAACATTCTTTTAGTTACGTCTCGTACATAAAGGATTTATAGTGAAAAACTTGGTTTTTTACGTTTTTTTTAATTTCTTCTTTTATCTTATCTGTTACAAACGCATACGACAGATCGTAATCAAAAAGAAAGTGATGGTAACACATTAACAACCCCAATCAAACGGTGATACCAAAAGCTGCACGGTATCTAATATTGACATATGTTACAAACTTTTCAGTCTCCAGTACACTTGAAATAAACAAATTGGCTATAAAACTTCTAGTCTGCGGTCTACAAGTTTTAACAGATTTGCTATCATTAATCTTCTCAGCTAAGATTTTCAAGTCAAATTGTATATTAAATACATCAGCAATGGTGCTTTGTTGTGCGAAGCTCACGGGAAGAATTTTTGTTGTTGCACGTCTTATATGAAAACGCATTAAAAAAACTTGTTTTGTTTTCCTCGATGCTAACGCTATCAAGTGCACGCTATCCCAAAAATAGTAGTTCTAACATTTCAAGATATATAATTTAAAACGAAACTTCTAAAATGTGTTTATATCTATACGTTTAAGTGTACTTTTTAATGAATTTCTCATTTTGTCTGGAAATTAAACACTTAAAAACAAGATGACACACTTCAATGACTTATGTTTATGTCCAGATATGAATCATTTAAGACAACATCACAAAACACAGTAGTCAAAAACATGTCTGGTATAATATTATTATACACCAAACGAAATAAATTTTCAAAACTATGTCTTGGAAATAACATTTAAAATTAACATTTCAAATTAACATTTAAAATTAACATTTCAAATTAACATTTAAAATTAACATTTAAAATTAACATTTAAAATTAACATTTAAAATTAACATTTAAAATTAACATTTAAAATTAACATCCCAGACACTATTCTAGAGTATTGTTATTTATTGTTTAAATTTATTGTTTTGAAACAGACTTTCCTTAGTTAGACAGCACATGAAATACACTCAGATCCATAATAAAGGTAGTAAGTCGTTGGTTTTATAAAATTTTAGAATATTAATCTTTCTTCTGAATAAAGGACATTGACGTATTTTTACCTAGGAATTAATTTAATGTCATAAAAATTTAAATTAATATTAGGAGTCATGGATGTAAATCTGGTGATAAGAAAATATACTCCCAAGAAATTAATATCATCCTACTGAGTCTTTGAAATAAAACCACAAAAAGGAATTCATTTACAATTTTATAAGACGATGATGGACATCGATAGTCTGTGTCTTTGTCAGTTGTGGACTACTAACATATTTGCTATGAAACTGCTTGTCTAAAGTCTACATGCTGTTACAGGTTTCATGTAAAACGTCTGGTCTGCAGTCTACATGTTACTAACAGATTTGCTATACAACGTCTAGTCTATAGTCTACTCTACATGTTTGTTCACAGTTGTTTTTAAATGCGTACCGACTCCATTCTCATTTTATTAAAATATAAAAATAAATAAAAAATAAACAAAAAATTGAAATATAAATAAAAAAAGACAATAAAAAGTAAAGTTTATATTTATTAAATAAGAATTTTTTGAGATTTGAATAATGTGGTTTTTCGTGATTTAAAAGGTGTCGAATTATATAAAACGAATTTTTAATTATAAATTAATGTAACGTGTGTAGCCACAAGAGTTACAGTCTAGACTATGGCTAATATGAAATTATTATTACATTTACTATTTGTAAGAAGCACTTCAAATTATTTTATTACTAACCATGAAATCAATAGGAGAATACAACTTTTTAATTAACATGTATCCCTAATAATAGGTATCGAGTTCAAGTGGCGTGCCACAAGGATAAAATCCACCAGTTCCGAAGTGTAAATAAGAACCTAGTTTAAACATGTAGACAAGCATATCACTGAGGTAAATATATACATTAAATTGTTTTATTAATAGTGAAATTAATACGATATTAAAAGCTGTCTCATTCATCAAATTTTATATTTCTATAAATTCTTATAAGCTTCATGCAATGAAATATTTAAGTAGTTCACATTATTAGTAATAAAACTCGTAGAAGTGTAAATTATATTTTAATACACTTTTAAATTAAAGATGCTATAATTAATCTTCTCATCTTAAGTTTTTCCAAGTGAAATTTTATATTAAATACGTCAGCACTGATGCTTTGTGGTGCAACGCTGAAGGAAAATAACATTCATTTCGCGTCTTACATGAAAACGCAAAGTCCTATTATAAAAACAGTTAGATACGACTGCGACGTCAGGCACCTAGGCGGAGGGGGAGGGGGCACACATTTGTGACGATGTGTGACGAGGTGGAGTGGGGGGCCCACACATTTGTGACGACGTGTGACGAGGGGGAGTAGGGGTGTTTGAGAAATGTGACGTCAACATAAAACTTGCAACTTTCGATCTAAGATCCAGTTAACTATTTGAATTCATAACTTATTTTATGAGGTTTTACGTGGCCTCACACGTGTTACGATATTAGAGTGCAGCCTTACACTAAATACATACCGTACTTAAATGACAAAAAGGTGATTTGAAAATGGTCAGCTTTAAGGTGGAGGGCGAAGCTTTGTGACGTCATATTGGAGGGGGGGTCTATGTCTATTTGACGATGCGTGACGAGGGCGGAGAGGGGGGTGAAAATCGATAAAAATCAAAGTCATTTATGGACTGCAACAAATAAAAAATAAAAAACAAATAATAAAATATGGTGATAAGCTAGGATGATAAGCTAAGATGATAAGCTAAGATGATAAGCTAAGATGATTACACAACGATGAAACTATCTTTTTCTTATTTCTTCACTTAATTCCCTTGTGTAAAACAGTAACATGATATAGATCCAAATATTTATTAAAAAAAACACTAACCTGTAATATTAATTTACAGATATGCGTAATTAAAGATATGACCCGAATTTTTTCATAATATATCTATAATAAATGTTAATATATGTCTAATCCATTTTCTTTGCTGGATATCTTTGTATATTTCCTGTGCCATATGTAGCACAGTGAGCTAATACAGTGACATTTTTTTCTTTGTGCACATATTTTATGATTATCGAAATTCTAGCATGTTCCGAGTTAATTTTATGTTTTATATTTTAGATCCCTGACTAATAACTGACTATGCATGACATTTTAATTATATTAGATGACGATGATAACCATGCAGTAGTTTACATTGAGTCTAACGAGACGATGTTTATCTAGTGACCTTTGATCTTTATCCCGTTTTTATGCGGGAAAGGAACTGCAAGACATAATATTTGAAAAATGTGCCGCTACATTCTTGAAAAAATTGGATCATTGTCGCAAGATAAACGGTATCTTCTATATAATATGTATTATATATATTGATAATCTCTTTACTTCATGTCAATTTCTCAAAGAACTGGAGGATAGAAATTATGGTGTTACAGGGACAATAAGAGTACACAGTTGTAACATTGTCCCCTGAAATAAGTTGATGTTATGAAAAAAACCATAGAGAGTAACATCCAAGTTCACTACAGACAAAGTGAACGAAAGTCATCGTATGTAGATGTATGGATAATGTCATAGTATGTAGATGTATGGATAATGTCATCGTATGTAGATGTATGGATAATGAAAGTCATCGTATGTAGATGTATGGATAATGAAAGTCATCGTATGTAGATGTATGGATAATGAAAGTCATCGTATGTAGATGTATGGATAATGAAAGTCATCGTATGTAGATGTATGGATAATGAAAGTCATCGTATGTAGATGTATGGATAATGAAAGTCATCGTATGTAGATGTATGGATAATGAAAGTCATCGTATGTAGATGTATGGATAACGAAAGTCATCGTATGTAGATGTATGGATAACGAAAGTCATCGTATGTAGATGTATGGATAATGAAAGTCATCGTATGTAGATGTATGGATAACGAAAGTCATCGTATGTAGATGTATGGATAATGAAAGTCATCGTATGTAGTTGTATGGATAATGAAAGTCATCGTATGTAGATGTATGGATAACGAAAGTCAGCGTATGTAGATGTATGGATAATGAAAGTCATCGTATGTAGATGTATGGATAATGAAAGTCATCGTATGTAGATGTATGGATAACGAAAGTCATCGTATGTAGATGTATGGATAATGAAAGTCATCGTATGTAGATGTATGGATAATGAAAGTCATCGTATGTAGATGTATGGATAATGAAAGTCATCGTATGTAGATGTATGGATAATGAAAGTCATCGTATGTAGATGTATGGATAATGAAAGTCATCGTATGTAGATGTGTGGATAATGAAAGTCATCGTATGTAGATGTATGGATAATGAAAGTCATCGTATGTAGATGTATGGATAATGAAAGTCATCGTATGTAGATGTATGGATAATGAAAGTCATCGTATGTAGATGTATGGATAATGAAAGTCATCGTAAGTAGATGTATGGATAATGAAAGTCATCGTATGTAGATGTATGGATAATGTCATCGTATGTAGATGTATGGATAACGAAAGTCATCGTATGTAGATGTATGGATAATGAAAGTCATCGTATGTAGATGTATGGATAATGAAAGTCATCGTATGTATATGTATGGATAATGAAAGTCATCATATGTAGATGTATGGATAATGAAAGTCATCGTATGTAGATGTATGGATAATGTCATCGTATGTAGATGTATGGATAATGAAAGTCATCGTATGTAGATGTATGGATAATGAAAGTCATCGTATGTAGATGTATGGATAATGAAAGTCATCGTATGTAGATGTATGGATAATGAAAGTCATCGTATGTAGATGTATGGATAATGTCATCGTATGTAGATGTATGGATAATGAAAGTCATCGTATGTAGATGTATGGATAACGAAAGTCATCGTATGTAGATGTATGGATAACGAAAGTCATCGTATGTAGATGTATGGATAATGAAAGTCATCGTATGTAGATGTATGGATAACGAAAGTCATCGTATGTAGATGTATGGATAATGAAAGTCATCGTATGTAGATGTATGGATAATGAAAGTCATCGTATGTAGATGTATGGATAATGAAAGTCATCGTATGTAGATGTATGGATAATGAAAGTCATCGTATGTAGATGTATGGATAATGAAAGTCATCGTATGTAGATGTATGGATAACGAAAGTCATCGTATGTAGATGTATGGATAATGAAAGTCATCGTATGTAGATGTATGGATAATGAAAGTCATCGTATGTAGATGTATGGATAATGAAAGTCATCGTATGTAGATGTATGGATAATGAAAGTCATCGTATGTAGATGTATGGATAATGAAAGTCATCGTATGTAGATGTATGGATAATGAAAGTCATCGTATGTAGATGTATGGATAATGAAAGTCATCGTATGTAGATGTATGGATAATGAAAGTCATCGTATGTAGATGTATGGATAATGTCATCGTATGTAGATGTATGGATAATGTCATCGTATGTAGATGTATGGATAATGTCATCGTATGTAGATGTATGGATAATGTCATCGTATGTAGATGTATGGATAATGCAGTCGTATCAGTAGCATTAACAGTCCATAGTAAGAAGGTACTCACAGAGGGAGAAATATAATTATGAAGTTGACTTTCCAAAGATAGTTCAAGAATATAATCAACGTATGGGAGGAGATGATGTGCCGGACCAATAAATAGAAGTAAAAAAAAAGATTTTTAAAAACCACGTTTTTATAAGCGGACTAAAAAGAAGAAAATAATTTAAAACTTATAAGTTCAATACTTCGATTTCATATGACTAAAAACATGGGGCGGGCGTTTATGAGGTTTTACATAAGCAGTTCACTCATTCGCTCACTTACAGATCTCTCTTTTGCCTTCTAATGTATGAATCTTTAATTTTTTTATCAAACACCTATCTTTGTGTTGTATTTCTAAATTAGTATTGTATTTGGAAGCACCCTACCCCACGTTTTTGGTCATATTAAATCGAAGTACTTGAACTTATCAGTTTTAAATTATTTTCTTCTTTTTAGTCCACTTATAAAAACGTGGTTTTAAAAATATTTTTTCTTTACTTCTATTTATTTTATTCTTTTTAGTCTAAGTGTATGCTATGGCGAGTTTTGAAGTATTGATTATGTTCAAATATAATACGCATTGCCCGACAAACATTTAAAGACTGGAAATTACTGATCTCCCCTTTGATGTTAAACATGGCTGATGTGGTCGGGGTTGGTGTTAGACTCTACACTCGAATGTAATGTAAACAAGAGCAGACGGATAATGCATATGCTTATATATAGATAAACTAAAAATGTCCAGAATTTAATAACGGTACATTCGATCGATCTGAAATTTTCATACAATGCATTGTCATCCAAGATCTATCTGTGGTAAATTTTTGAGATCTCTAGGACCATCAGAAATGGTTTAATTTTTCGTTGGTAGATTTGAAAAATTGTGGACAAACAGGAACGAAAGTGAGTTAATAAAAACGTGGTAAAAAAGTAAACACATATCGTATTGCTATTCGGGTTGAAAAAGGGGGGGGGTTGTAATGGAGTAAATTTACTTGGTTGGTTGATGCAACAAAAAATCCCTGGTTCTTGCATAAGAAGTCCGAGGGGTGGGGGGATCTTTACAGTTTTATTTCAAGGAAAAGGTTGCTCAGACATATCTTACTCGGTTCGGTACGCCACCTAAGGGAGCTGGGAGACCGCCATCTTACTTAACAAAGGGGGACAAACGAGTTTTAGAAGATTTATTCGTTTTGATGGAATAAGATATAACATTATCTTGTGGAAACACAAGATAACAAAAGAAGATGTGCCGTTGAAGGATGTAAGAAAAAACCTTTCAGTCAGTGTAGCACATCTAATATTGACATGCATGGGCGTAGGGAAGGGGGGGCAAAGGGGGGCATTTGCCCCCCCCCTACATTTGAGGGGAAAAAAGTCATAAAAATGTCATAAAGTTGTTATAATAAAACTGAAATAAATTTCCTGAAAGTTTATTACATGGAAGACAGTCTACATTTATCAAACACAAAACAGAATTATATCTGCAAGTATAACTGATTACATTACTGATTATTCTAAATCTAAATATTCCAGTTGTTTAACAATTTCTGTAACATTTTCAGCAAAAATCCGCAAGTTTTTATATTTATGTGACCATCTAGTTTCACATAGCAAAGGAACATTTAGAATAAGTTTTCTTTGCTGATTACTTTCTCGGAAAAACATTATAATTGACTTAATTGTTCCTATTGTGTTTCGTACAACACTCACATTATTTAAATCGTTCACAACAAGATTTAGTTTATGAGAACTGCAATGTACAAATGATGCTTTTGGGTATGTTTTTCGAATTATTGCTTGGACTCCTCCTTCTTTACCTGCCATTGTAGAACATCCGTAGTATCCTTGACCAACAAGCTTTGTCATATTTAATCAAAATTGTAATGAATTAGTAATGAAGGTGTTGGTTAAACCTATTGACAATTTAAATATATATCCCATGAATTCTTCTGTGACCATCATTTTCCCATTTAAGTTATTTGACAAATCTAACACCAAGTGACATCTGCTCAATGCCTGAAATGTCATTTGTTTCCTCGGCAGGTATAGAAAATGCAACTGAATTATTTGCTTCACGAACAACGTCTTCACGCAAGAGAGACCCACAAATTTCGATTATAGTGTTTTGCGTAGTTGCCGAGATACACTCAGCGGTTACCCGTCAAAACGGCCCCAGACAAAACGGCTCCGGTCAAAACGCCCCAGACAAATTGTTAACATTTTTTAACAAAAACATTAATTGTTTTTGCATTTTAAGCTTTCGTCAACTTTTTCACCCTTAAAAAAAGTGGTAAAATTGTAAAATTATTTCTTGTGATGTTATTATATTGTTTCTTGTCAACAAACAACCGTTATTGGTACCATTTCGCGTAAAGGCTATTAAATTCACTTTTGTGGTGTTATTATTATTGTTTATTGTTAGCTAAACCTGACACTGAATAGGTGATTAGAAATACGAATATATTTGATTGTAAATTTTACTATTAGTCCATCTATTAGTCCAGGGCCCGTTTGTCGGGGCCGTTATGTCGAGCCCAATTGTCGGAGCCCAATTGTCGGGGCCGTTTTGTCGGTGAACCATACTCAGCACTACAAGAACCAAATGACAAACGATTACCAAGAACTTCATCTCCAGATTCAAGACGAAACTCTAACAGTTCATACAAATTACCAGAATTTGATTCTGTTCCACGAAGTGCTAAAACATGCATGCAGCAAAATAGGATTGTAGAAATGATGGGACCCAGTTTGTTGCGATTTTCTTGAATTTGTCTTCTAAACGATGAGTCCAACTGCTCATCTATAAAAACTGCTTTGGCTTCCAATAAAGCAAATAAAATTGCTTGCATCTTCATTAGAGCCTTTGTGCCATAATGTGCTTTGCAGGTTGCTACGTGCATCTTAGTTGAAATCTTTATATTTTGTATATGGTTTGATGACAAATACCCACTGAACTCATAGAATTACTTTTTGCAGAAACAACACGCAATATTTGCAAAAGGCACCTATTAACATTTGCCAGTATACAAGCCACGGTGAATAGTCTGATAACCATGCATATCTAAAAACTAAAAACTCTGTTTCCCTCACTGTCAGCTCAAAAATCATAATTTTATCAAGGGTCCAACAATCACGAATCAGCTGCAATTTCAACTTATTTGAACGGTCGTATGTCCAGACATACCTTCCAAAAGCCAATTTAGGAAATGAATAAGTGTCAGCGACAATCAAATTAGGAACAGTTGCTTCAGTTGTGTCTGGCTGTTGAACGTATACTGTTGTCCTTAATGCCAATGATAAGTCAGATGCTGCAGACGCCCAAAAATATTCTAATAACGGCATTTCGGAATCCCACGATTGGTCTACTTTTCGATTTTTTTTTAGCCTGTAAAAAGATTTCTGATATCCATCCTTGGTAATCTTGCAGTTTCTACACGCATTTTATTTCACAGCAAAATTCAATTTTCTCGTGAGAACATAAGTTTTTAATTTACTAAATGCATTAATAAATGTTGTATTTGAGCTATTACAGCTCTAATTTGTAAGTCTTATTAATTTCTAAGGCTTTTTTCGACCCTTATTTTATACTGAACTTGAATTTAATTGAAAATTGTACCTGTATGGCATTGTCAGTTAAAATTAAAAAAGTGGTGTTTTTTTTACTCCCCCCCCCCTGGAAAAATTCCCAGCGACGCCCATGTTGACATGTAATCTTTTATTTCATAACAAATAATGATGATGTGTTCTGAGTTTTTACATCCTGATCAATATTGTTTTTTTATTCTTACCTTTTACATGTAAGTCAAACTTGAGGAAATATATATTTGAAGACAATTTGATACTAATTAGGAATGTAGTAGCCTAAGCTATAGTTCAAATGTTTATTTTAGTTTCACAATTTTACAGAATTGGACAAACTATTGCTACAAATATTTAAGAGGTTATATATCATTGTTCCACTTATCAACTTACAAATAATTTAAAATATTTTGAAAACATTGTTTTTTTTTCTTTCAACACAAAAAATGTGTACTTGGATGTGCTCATTTATAAATACATGGCACATCCTGTTCTAGCAATGTGATACATAATGGCACATCGTGTTACATATATGGCACATCGTGTTCTAGCAATGTGATACATATATGGCATATCGTGTTCTAGCAATGTGATACTATTTTTAAGAAGAACGTCAAATTATTTTACTATGATCCATGAGATCACTTTCTATAATTAAATGAAAGTTTATCAGGGTAGGTGAATACGCATTTTTAAATCCCTTATATTAACTTCGCGGCCATCTCTCTCTGTCTTGGGCTCGGCGGGCGGAAAAACAGAAGTAAAAAATGACCCACTTCCCATGATCCGATCGAACTGAAATTTGGCACACGGACCCGTCTAACCTAACAATGCATCGTATCGTAATTTCAGATCGATCGAACGTACCGTAATTAAATTAATGCATTTTTAGTTTATCCTTATATGAGGTATGTAATTTAAATTCACGGTTTGTTATTGTTTTTTTCCAACGAGAATGTTTGAGTTGTCCCGACCCATCGAATTACCGCGTGCTTTTGTTTACATTTTACGTGTCATGCTGAGCTCAGCCCCCCCCCCTAGGTTTATGAAGCAAAGTTGAGTTAAGAGTTAGAAAATACTGTTAGTTATGTCTCATATATAAGGGATTTATAGTCAAAAACTTTGTTTTTACGGGTTTGTTTTATTTAAATCCCTTATATTAACTTCACCGGCGTCTCTCTCTGTCTTGGGCGGGCGGAAAAACAGAAGTCAAAAATGACCCACTTTCCATGATCCGATCGAACTGAAATTTGGCACACGGACCCGTCTAACCTAACAATGCATCGTATCAAAATTTCAGATCGATCGAACGTACCGTAATTAAATTAATGCAATTTTAGTTTATCCTTATATGAGGTATGTAATTTAAATTCACTGTTTGTTATTGTTTTTTTTTAGCTCGGTCAAGCGAATCGGTGACCAGACTTTCTCCTCTCAATTTTTTTTCTTATATGAGCTATATAAAAATTAGTTTAGGGCTTAGCTGCTTGGAAAATGAATGGATCTTGACCAAACGTGGTACATAACAACTTTATAGCCAACATTAAAGTACCATATGGCATTGAACACCTAATGTCCGTTCCTTCGGGGCCGGGGGCCCAACATCTTTTTTTTTGGTAAGTGTTAAATACTTTATTCCCGTTAGCTGACTATACCATTCATTCGGTCGCCATGAAACTTTTGGAGACTTTTGAGTACGCTCCGGGGATGGAAATAGGCTACTTTTTTTTTAAATTTAACACTCATGGGGCGCCGGGGGCCCATAATGAGAATTATTTTCTTATATGAGCTATATAAAAATTAGTTTAGGGCTTAGCTGCTTGGAAAATGAATGGATCTTGACCAAACTTGGTACATAACAACTTTATAGCCAACATTAAAGTACCATATGGCATTGAACACCTAATGTCCGTTCCTTCGGGGCCGGGGGCCCAACATCTTTTTTTTTGGTAAGCGTTAAATACTTTATTCCCGTTAGCTGACTATACCATTCATTCGGTCGCCATGAAACTTTTGGAGACTTTTGAGTACGCTCCGGGGATGGAAATAGGCTACTTTTTTTTCAAAATTTAACACTCATGGGGCGCCGGGGGCCCATAATGAGAATTTTTTCTTATATGAGCTATATAAAAATTAGTTTAGGGCTTAGCTGCTTGGAAAATGAATGGATCTTGACCAAACTTGGTACATAACAACTTGATAGCCAACATTAAAGTACCATATGGCATTGAACACCTAATGTCCGTTCCTTCGGGGCCGGGGGCCCAAAATCTTTTTTTTTGTAAGCGTTAAATACTTTATTCCCGGTATGATTTACACGATCTTGAAAAGCATTGACTAATATATCTATCATGATCCAGATTGAAATGAACAGGTATTTTAAAGTTAATTTCTTGCACCGATTGGGCCCGCGGGCCCTTAATGTTTTTTTTCTAATCTTATATATCTATATATATAAAAATCAAAGCATGTATGTATGCATGTCTGTTATAGCTGACTAAACCATTCATCCGACCGCCATGAAACTTTTGGAGACTTTTGAGTACGCTCCAGGGATGGAAATAGGCTATTTTTTTTTCAAAATGTAATACTCATGGGGCGCCGGGGGGCCCATAATGAGAATATTTTCTTATATGAGCTATATAAAAATTAGTTTAGGGCTTAGCTGCTTGGAAAATGAATGGATCTTGACCAAACTTGGTACATAACAACTTGATAGCCTATATTAAAGTATCATATGGCATTGAACTCCTAATGTCCGTTCCTTCGGGGCCGGGGGCCCAAAATCTTTATTTTTGTATGCGTTAAATACTTTATTCCCGTTAGCTGACTATGCCATTCATTCGGTCGCCCTGAAACTTTTGGAGACTTTTGAGTACACTCCGAGGATGGAAATAGGCTACTTTTTTTTCAAAATGTAACACTCAGGGGGCGCCGGGGGCCCATAATGACAATTTTTTCTTATATGAGCTATATAAAAATTAGTTTAAGGCTTAGCTGCTTGGAAAATGAAACGAATCTTGACCAAACTTGGTACATAACAAATTGATAGCCTATATTAAAGTACCATAGGGCATTGAACTCCTAATGTCCGTTCCTTCGGGGCCGGGGGCCCAACATCTTTTATTTTGTAAGCGTTAAATACTTTATTCCCGTTATGATTTTACACGATCTTGAAAAGCATTGACTTATATATCTATCATGATCCAAATTGAATTGAACAGGTATTTTAAAGTTAATTTCTTGCACCCATTTGGCCCGGGGGCCCTTAATGTTGTTTTTGCTAATTTACATATCTATATATATCAAAATCAAAGTATGTATGTATGCATGTCTGTTATAGCTGACTAAACCATTCATCCGATCGCCATGAAACTTTTGGAGACTTTTGAGTACGCTCCAGGGATGGAAATAGGCTATTTTTTTTCAAAATGTAATACTCATGGGGCGCCGGGGGCCCATAATGAGAATATTTTCTATATGAGCTATATAAAAATTAGTTTAGGGCTTAGCTGCTTGGAAAATGAATGGATCTTGACCAAACTTGGTACATAACAACTTGATAGCCTATATTAAAGTATCATATGGCATTGAACTCCTAATGTCCGTTCCTTCGGGGCCGGGGGCCCAAAATCTTTATTTTTGTAAGCGTTAAATACTTTATTCCCGTTAGCTGACTTATGCCATTCATTCGGTCGCCCTGAAACTTTTGGAGACTTTTGAGTACACTCCGAGGATGGAAATAGGCTACTTTTTTTTTCAAAATGTAACACTCATGGGGGCGCCGGGGGCCCATAATGACAATTTTTTCTTATATGAGCTATATAAAAATTAGTTTAAAGGCTTAGCTGCTTGGAAAATGAATGGATCTTGACCAAACTTGGTACATAACAACTTGATAGCCTATATTAAAGTATCATATGGCACTGAACTCCTAATGTCCATTCCCTCGGAGCTGGGGGCCCCAAATGTCATTTTTACTGCACGGTAACAATTTAATTCCCCATTCAATTTTACACGATATTGAGAAATTTAGCTTGAGTACAATGGCAATAAAAAAATAAAATTATCACTCATTTTTTGCCTGGGCCTCTTAATATCGTTTTTCCTTTTGTAAGTTTTTAATTATTAATTTATGTAACAGTTTGCTATTAAACTTGGACTTTTTTTTTCTCACTTCCCCGAAGGTTTATGGCATAATTCTTTTAAAACATACCAATCTTTGGTTTCTTTCAATTTATTCATCTTTAAAGAGATCGTTGCAACGCACGACGGGTCTGCTAGTATATATATATAAATCAAAGTATGTATGTATGTATGTATGTATGCATGTCTGTTATAGCTGACTAAACCATTCATCCGGTCGCCATGCAGCTTTTGGAGACTTTTGAGTACGCTCCGGGATGGAAATAGGCTACTTTTTTTCAAAATTTAACACTCATGGGGCGCCGGGGGCCCATAATGAGAATTGTTTCTTATATGAGCTATATAAAAATTAGTTTAAGGCTTAGCTGCTTGGAAAATGAATGGATCTTTACCAAACTTGGTACATAACAACTTGATAGCCTATATTAAAGTACCATATGGCATTGAACTCCTAATGTCCGTTCCTTCGGGGCCGGGGGCCCACATTTTTTGTTTTTTTGTTTTTTTTGTTTTGTTTTTGTAATCGTTAAATACTTTATTCCCGTTATGATTTACACGATCTTGAAAAGCATTGACTAATATATCTATCATGATCCAGATTGAAATGAAACGGTATTTTAAAGTTATTCTCTTGCACCGATTGGGCCCGGGGGCCCCTTAATGTCGTTTTTGCTAATCTATATATATATAAAATCAATGTATGTCTGTGTGCATGTCCTTTATAGCTGACTAAACCATTCATCCAATCATCATGAAACTTTTGGAGACTGGCAACTTTTTTTCTAAATTTATCACTCATGGGGCGCCGGTGGCCCATAATGTCATTTTTTGCTTATATGAGCTATATAAAATTTAGTTTCAGCGGTAGCTACTGTGTAAATTGATGGATCTTAACCAAACTTTGTATATACAAATTTGATAGCCAATATTAAAACACTAAAGGGAACTGAACTCCTAATAGTCATTCCTTCGGGGCTGGGGGCCCAAAAAGTTCTTTTTCTTAAACGTTTAAGATTTTATTCACCATTCAATTATTAACAATATTGATAACTAATGACACATGTATCCATTATCATACAGATTAAAATGAACAGGTGTTTTGAACTTTATATCTTGCACTGAATGGGCCCTGGGGCCCTTAATGTAGTTTTTTGCTTATGTGAGCTATATAAAAATTAGTTTTTGCGTTAGCTACTGAGTAAATGAATGGATCTTAACCAAAATTTGCATACACAAACTTAGTAGCCCATATTGACCTAATTAAGGTTTCTGAACTTCTAATGTCAATTTATTCGGTGCCGGGGGCCCCAAATGTCTTTTCTTCGTATATGTTTAAGATATTTTTCCCCATTCAATTTTTCACGATCTTGAGGAATATATCTATGAGGAAACTGAATTAAATGAACAGGTTTTTGAAGTTGACACCTTTCACTAAAGGGGCCCCTAAATGTCGTTTTTTTCCCCTTATATTAGCTGTATAAAAATTAGTATTCGCGTTAAATACTGAGAAAATTAATGGATCTTGACCCATCTTAATATATAAAAACTTAAGGGTCTATATATTATTACTATAGTGCACTGAACTCCTAATTTTCATTCCCTTGGGGCAGGGGGGCCCAAAATTTCATTTTTAGTAATCGTTCAATATTTTATCGTTCATTCAATATTGAGACATATAAATAAATGTATGTATTTTGAAATTTATTCAAATTAACAGGTCTTTCGCACTTTATTTCATGCGATAATTAGGCCCTGGGGCCCATAATGTAGTTTTTTGCTTATATGAGGTATATAAAAATAAGTTTATGCGTTAGCTACCGAGTAAACGAATGGACCTTAACCAAAATTTGTATACAAAAACTTGGAAGCCAATATTAAAATACTATAGGGCACAGAACTTTAAATGTCCATTCCTTCGGGGCGGGGCCGCAAATGTCTTTTCTTCGTATATGTTTAAGATATTTTTCCACATTCAATTTTTCACGATTTTGAGGAATATATCTATGAGGAAACTGAATTAAATGAACAGGTTTTTGAAGTTGACACCTTTCACTAAAGGGGCCCCTAAATGTCGTTTTTTTCCCCTTATATTAGCTGTATAAAAATTAGTATTCGCGTTAAATACTGAGAAAATTAATGGATCTTGACCCATCTTAATATATAAAAACTTAAGGGTCTATATATTATTACTATAGGGCACTGAACTCCTAATTTTCATTCCCTTGGGGCAGGGGGGCCAAAATTTCATTTTTAGTAATCGTTCAATATTTTATCGTTCATTCAATATTGAGACATATAAATAAATGTATGTATTTTGAAATTTATTCAAATTAACAGGTCTTTCGCACTTTATTTCATGCGATATTTAGGCCCTGGGGCCCATAATGTAGTTTTTTGCTTATATGAGGTATATAAAAATAAGTTTATGCGTTAGCTACCGAGTAAACGAATGGACCTTAACCAAAATTTGTATACAAAAAATTGGTAGCCAATATTAAAATACTATAGGGCACAGAACTTTAAATGTCCATTCCTTCGGGGCGGGGCCGCAAATGTCTTTTCTTCGTATATGTTTAAGATATTTTTCCACATTCAATTTTTCACGATTTTGAGGAATATATCTATGAGGAAACTGAATTAAAATGAACAGGTTTTTGAAGTTGACATCTTTCACCGAATGGGCCCAGGGGCCCCTAAATTTCGTTTTTTTAATTATATTAGCTGTATAAAAATTAGTATTAGCGTAACATTCTGAAAAAGTTAATGGGTCTTGACCCATCTTAGTACATAAAAACTCAAGGGTCTATATTATATTACTTTAGGGCACTGAACTCGTAATTTTCTCCTCCTCAGGGCAGGGGGCCCAAAATTTATGTTTAAAATAAATGTATGCATTTTGAAATTTATTCAAATGAACATGTGTTTCGCACTTTATTTCTTGCAATAACTGGGCCCTCTAGCCCTTACTGTCGTTTTTTGCTTATACGAACTATATAAAAATTAGACGTACGTGATAACCACTACACTACGAATCATATGTTATTCTGTGAAGGAACAACGCAAGTGAACGCAAGAAGACCTGTTGCTACCCCCATCCCTTTTTTTCCCTTATCAGCCAACTACGCTTGCCAACTGTGATTTGTCGACCCTGGCGAAGGTCATTCGTCATGCTTACTTGCACTTACTCGTTAAGGTGAATTATATGA
This sequence comes from Ampullaceana balthica, assembly GCA_944989445.1. Classification (NCBI taxonomy): domain Eukaryota; kingdom Metazoa; phylum Mollusca; class Gastropoda; family Lymnaeidae; genus Ampullaceana; species Ampullaceana balthica. The sequence goes on along the minus strand of CALYLW010000588.1, from coordinate 443,533 downwards.
ATAGATATACACGAAATATTTACAAATAATTATTAAATTCAAAATAAAGCTATTTTTTAAAAAAGTACTACCATATTATAAACCATGACTTTAATTCTTAAAATTCAATAAAGGCTTATCATGATAGGAAAATTATAGTTTGTCATTGACATTGTATCCCTAATTATAGGGATCGAGTTCAAGTGGCGTACCACTAAATAATATAAACATACAGTAACGAAGATCCCGCCGCTACATGAACATGTAGATACATATATCTATTTTAAAGTTACAATATGCATTTTATAGTTTTCTTTAATTTTGAATTTAATTAGATATTAAAATGTGCTTGGTTCCTTAAATGTTATATTTCTTTAAATTCTTTTAAGCTTCGCGCAAGGAAACATTTAAGTATAACACTAAATAGTACTAAATTACATAAAGGAGTGCAAATTATAGTTTTATGTATTTTAAATACAAAGATGCTATCATAAATCTCTCATCTAAGTTTCTCAAGAAAAAGTTTGTATTAAATACGTCAGCACTGGTGCTTTAGCGTGCGACGCTAACAGCAAAATTAATTTCGTTGCACGTCTTATATGACCATGCAATGTCCTTTAAAAAAAAACGTTCCTGTTGCTTTAGAATTCCGAACATTGTCTTATCTGTGCATCAATAACATTCAAACTATATTCGTTTTTCCGAGGTTACACTGTAATAGAAGTTTATTCTTTTTTTAAAAACACGCATTTTTATGTTTAAAAAAAACTAAAATTGAGTTAAATAAAATTCATTAGTGTATATATTATATACACACAGATACAAACTCATACATTTTTAAACCTAGATAGAAATGGAATGCCCCTTAGTTAATCTTATGTTTTAGTAATTTGTTGCACTTGATTATGAACGTGAAATTATGACCGAGTCTATATTATATCAGTAATCCTATACTTTACATTTCTTACAATAGACTTCATGTATACCAATAAAATAAACAATATAAAAAAACTGTTGTCAATAATTCTTTTACAACTGACAAAAAAAAATTGGGACATTCATTTGATCAATAGAAATATTTTGAAAGAATTGCGAAAACATCGCCAGGAAATTATAATTTTAACCCAATTTTGTGGTTCATGGAAATACAGCATTGAAAAAATAAATTTGTAATTGATTAAATTAAAAAAGTGCACACATGTATTGCTTTTAATATTTTTACAAGGGATATTAAAATACCAGAAATAGTTTAACTTGCAGGCGTTCGAAGTGCCAAGCCACACACTTATAAGCACAATAAGGAAATAGGGAAAGTGTCTATGATTTAAAACCAATCTTAGTTTGGTGCGTCATTTCCTATCCTTATTTTTTATGCTAGTTAATTTGGAGATCATTAAATCAGATGTTAGTAAAATCAAAATTTACCTGCAGTTACAAAAAATATGCTAATTAAATATATGCCGACATTTTTGAATGATTAAAAAAAGTATTTTACAAATTAATTTCGGAAAGTAAAATCATAACTTTTAAAATTAATTGTATACATTTTATTATAATAATAAATATAAATTCATTTTCAAAATTCATTTTAAATGATATGTAAATGAAAAAAATATATATTTAAACTGCAGCCACCAACTCCAAAACTTTTGACTGCAAAGAACTATACACACAGAAGTCATTGTAGTTACATCCAAAAATAAACACAAACAAAGTCTACGTGTAAGGCTACAACATCAATTACGTCAAAGGAAGAACTCTTATTTTATAAAACAAATACACGTATAAGTTACTGTGGTTACAAATTATATTACAAATAACGCATCTTTGTTACAACTTACAATACAAATAGGTCACCATGGTTACAGCTTATAATACAAATAGGTCACCATGGTTACAGCTTATAATACAAATAGGTCACCATGGTTACAGCTTATAATACACATAAGTCAACGTGGGCAAATCTATATTTACACATACATGTCAATGCATCAACCTGTTTTAATTACCAACGTTCAAGCATTAATTTGCAATACATATTTTGCTTTAAATTAAAATTTAGTTGCACATTTTATAATAAAATATCAGTATCTCTAAGATGTAGTATTGAATTACCACGGACAAACTAGTTTTATAATAATATATCAGTATCTCTAAGATGTAGTATTGAATTACCACGGACAAACTAGTTTTATAATCATATATCAGTATCTCCAAGATTAAGTATTGAATTACCACGGACAAACTAGGCAGTGGCTCGTGCATCTGTGGGACTTGAATATAAAAATATTGATTGATATAATAAAGAAAGGTAATTCACATAAACTCTATAATATTTATTAAAATGCCTAAAATCTGTTTAAATGACAAGTTTCAATATTTGCTTTAAACACACACATAAATTATCTACACTTGAAAACAATTTAAAGAGAACAAAATATGTAATTTTTTATATTAACAAAATAGTCTTTATAAATATTTATTTAAGCAATAAAAAGTTCATCTTAGTTCAATTGCTATGAACTAATACGCGAGTCTTCTCTTATCACTTATGACGTGTACTTGTTATAATATACATTCCTAAAATAACTCGTCAGTGTTCTCTAACAGTTTGGAATTTCTTTGAACAGGTGACATACTCATTCTTATTTTTGCACGTCTCCCTTGCAGTCAGTATCTACTTAGAGGCCGTCAATAAATGACCTCAAGTGATTTTGACCGATTGCACCCCCCCCCCTTTTTTCAGCCTCCCACTGTCACACGCCGTCACAAAAAGTAAGAACCCTCTCAAATATGACGCCACAAAGGTTCCCCAACTCCTATAAAAGCCGCATTTCCAATTTTAAAATGAGCATGTTTCAAATCATTTTATGTCATTTAAGTATGTATTTACAGTAAAGCTGTAAATAATATCGTAACACTCGAGAAGCCATTTGACACGTCATTAAATAAATTGTCAGCAATCAAATATTTCAGTGGAACATTTCTTTAAAGTTTTGCATTCTTATCTAACGTAACTGTTCTTAAACACCCCCCACCCCACACACTTTTCTGCACACATCGTCACAAATGTGTGACCAATCCCGCCTGAGTTGCGTGACATCATATATGGACAACCTTGTCTATGTAACTGAGCCACCAGCATACATTATTTTTATATATGGACAACCCTTTCTATTTAACTGAGCCATCAGCATATATTATTGTTATCTAATAGACAACCCTTTCTATTTAACTAAGCCAACAACATGCATTATTGTTATATATGGACAACCTTATCTATGTAACTGAGCTACCAGCATACATTATTCTTATATATGGACAACCCTTTCTATTTAACTGAGCCACCATCATGCATTATTTTTATATATGGACAACCTTATCCATGTAACTGAGCCACCATCATGCATTTTTGTTATATATGGACAACCATATCTATGTAACTGAGCTACCAGTATACATTATTCTTATATATGGACAACCCTTTCTATTTAACTGAGCCACCATCATGCATTATTTTTATATATGGACAACCCTTTCTATTTAACTGAGCCACCAGCATGAATTATTGTTATATATTAACAACCCTTTCTATGTAACTGAGCCACCAGCATGTATTATTGTTATATAGGGACAACTCTTTCTATTTAACTGAGCCACCAGCATGTATTATTGTCATATATATTCAATCCTTTCTATTTAACTGAGCCACCATCATGCATTATTTTTATATATGGACAACCTTATCTAATTACCTGAGCCACCAGCATGAATTATTGTTATATATTAACAACCCTTTCTATGTATCTGAGCCACCAGCATGTATTATTGTTATATAGGGACAACCCTTTTTAAGTAAGTGAGCCACCAGCATGTATTATTGTCATATATATTCAATCCTTTCTATTTAACTGAGCCACCAGCATACATTATTGTTATATAATGACAACCCTTTATATTTAACTGAGCCACCAGCATGCATTATTGTTATAATGTATTTTGTTTTTAAATAGTGATATATAAATTCAAATAAGTTGACATTAAAAGACTAATCGTTACATTGACTTCAGCTGCGACAGTTTCTATCAAATGTCTTAGTCTCCGTTATCCTCGTTACTAACACAATTTTATACAATGTCTACTGTCTCAATTTCCTTTGTGAAAACTTTTTTAAAGATATAAGCCTAATACTAGTCCATAATTTTGTCAATATGATGTGAAATTTTGAGGAATAATTGTGTGCGGAAACGTTCATGTTTCTAGTTTGGTGTGGTGGCCTAATATTTAAATAATAATAATAATGGTGTACCAGTTGTAGTGAAGACCAAAGTCAAAATTACACAATTTGTTATACTCTCATGTTCATTATTACATGAAAAATCTAAAGATTGAATGAAAATATATACAGAAGCTAGTTGTAATTTTTATTGGACTTAGTGAAAAGGGAATCATAACACTTCATTTACATTGTAATTGTATCCCTATGTATAGTGATCGATGTCAAGTGGCGTACCACATACAGATTAAATAAAAAGAATGGTTTTTACAAGTAATGGTATACTTGACATAAAAATTAGACATCCAGGTTTTCACGAAATCATAAGATTCTCTCAAATTTTACACAAGTAATACTGCCACTTATCAAGACTTTAAACCTGGTCCTTTGAACTATTCTTTCAAGAATGACAATGTGATATTTGGCACATATATGAGGTTTCTGTTCTAGCTATTTTGTGAAATGATTCGCAAAATTGTGTTTTAGAAGACGTCCGACTAAACAAGAGGTTTAGCAGGTTTTATAAGTGTTTCATATTTTAACTATTAAATACAGCATGTTTAGTAAGTTTTAAATGACCCAGCCAAAAAGTACTGTTGCGTTTTATCATTTGAACTAGAAAAAGTTATGAACTCTTTTTGCTACAAAAATAAACTTAGCAATTTTTGCAAAAGATGTCCTCATTTATCTTTGTGCTGTATTTCCAAGTTAGAATTGATTGCCTATGTATTGTTAAAGGACTCGTAATTTATCTTTGTCTTGTATTTCCAAGTTGAAATTGAACTTGAAAACTTGAACTATCCCTTTACCCGTTGTTGGGTCGTTGGGGCACCATCGTGAAATGCTCACTAACACACGCCATTTGTCCCGGTCCTGTGCTGCCCTTTGAGAGTCGCTGAATGACAGGCCTGTCCACTCTTTGATATCGTTCTCCCATCAGTTCTTTTGTCTGCCTCTTTTCCTTCCTCCCTGGACTGTGCATTGCAATATAGTTTTTGCGAGACCTCCATTTCTTGTCACCTGTCCGTACCATCGTAATTTTCTCTTTTTATTGATGTGAGTAGGTCCTCGTAGTGGCCAATGACAGTACTTATTGTGTTGCGGACCGTTTCGTTTGTGATGTGCGCTGTGTAGGGGATGTTCAATATCTTTCTGAAACATCTCATCTCTAGCGCATTGATTCTTCTTTGGAGGTATGCAGTGAGCGTCCAAGCCTCACAACCATACAAAAAGACCGACATCGCCATAGAGCGCATTAGCCGGATCTTTGTTCTCAGGGAGAGCTTCTTACTTTGCCAGATGTGCTTTAGTTTACTCAATGCTGCCATTGTTTGGGCTACTCTGGCAAGAATTTCTGGCTTTGAGCCTTCGTCGGATATTATGGCCCCTAGATATTTGAAGGTGGAGACTTCTTCCAGTTTTTGCCCGTTTATCCGAATCTCACTTGTGAATTTACTATATGCCGTGACCTTGTTCTTTTCTGCATTGATTTCCATGCCGTACGCCTTTGTTGTTTTCTCTATCTTTGCGAGGAATTCTTTTAGTTCATCCTCGCTACCAGCTAGGCCGTCAATATCATCGGCGAAGCGTAGGTTGGTTATACTTCTCCCTCCGATACTGACTGTTCCGACATGGTCTTCTAGCACATCTGTCATGATCTTTTCAAGGAAGAGGTTGAAGAGGATGGGGGAAAGTAGACATCCTTGTCTGACACCAACAGTGGTCTTTAACTAATCTTCCAGCTTGCTGTTGAAGAGTAGTGCGCTGGTTGCTATGTTGTAAAGGTTCTTTATTACCTCAATGAGGTTTGCATTTATGTTGAATATGTGCATAGTTGCCAACAGTGCCGCATGCCACACTGTCGAACGCTTTTTTAAAGTCTATAAAGACATGATAGAGGTCACTCTGGTGTTGGAGATGTTTTTCACAGAGAACTCGCTGGTTAAAGATTTGCTCCGTTATGCTTCTTCCTGCTCTGAAGCCCGCCTGCTCTTCTGAAATGATTTGCTCTGCTTGTGGTTTCAGTCTGTTCAATATGATCATAAGCATGACTTTGCTGAGGTGACTAATCAGGCTGATTGCACGGTAGTTCTGACACATCCAAGTTAGAATGAATTAATTACCTACACATTGTTTAAATTTTATGTTAAAATCTTAAATCTCACTCTAGTTCTCACATTCTCATGACGTAATTTTAATTATGTTTTACCACTCTTCAAGTCAAAGGCGACTCTGTTGCTAAAATAATCAGTGACTTCTCTTAAATGCTTTCCTGTACATAGTTATTGCCCCCTTCTACTCCGCTTTCCTTCTCGTCCCATTATTGACCGAGTCATACGCATGACATGGATCGTGATAAAATAGAAAGTGATGGTAACACATTTCTCATTGCGAGAAATATGTTGAAATCCAAGGATTATAACCACAGTTTTGAAGCTCGTTAAAGTTTTTTTCCCGATTCTGTCCCTTTGAACAGATTATAAGTTCGTCACGAGTCAATATAAACATAAACATTTCTAAAATTCGAATATTATACTAAAATTAGGGCTGCGGAAATTAACGATGAATTTCTCGATTGATCCTTAATTTTTAAAAAACTATTCTCGTGTGTTACTTGTTTTAACATGACTTTGACAGGTGCGTGATGTTGATGAAATAATAAAAGAAAAGAGCAGGAAAAAAATACTATTTTATTATATTCAAACAATTTCCTATTCAAAATTATACAAAAGTACAATAACAATATATATATATATATATAAAAGTACCATTATTATTGCCATGCATGTAGTACCAAAATAAGTATTTTTTAAAGGTAATTAAGCGGTCAAGTTAACACAAAAATGCTTTTACGGCCGTCCATAAATAACGTCACGCACATAAAAAGGGGGGTGGGGGTGGTCATACATTTTTTACGATGTGTGACGAGGGAGAGGGGTGTTTAAGAAATGTAAAGTCACGTCGAAACGCGAATAATATAAAAAGGGTTCCACTTTAATACTCGAGTGCTTAAATGATGTTTTACATGGCTTCAAGCCTGTTACGATATTAGATCGCTGCCTTACATTAAATTTGAATACATACTTAAATGACAAACATTATATTTAAAACATTAACACTTTACCGATAAAAAAAGTTTGTTTTTTTTGTATTTTTTTTTATTTTAAATTTATTATTTTTAATTAATTAATTATTATTTTTTGTTGGGGGTGCAAAGCTTTGTGACGTCATATTTGAGGTGTGAGATCTAAGTTCTTGTGACGACATGTGACGAGGATAAAGGAGGTGACACAATTTAAGTTAAAAACATATTTTTAAAATTATGAAATTGTACAATGATATGAACCAATTACCGCTTTTTTATAGGACTCAGTGATTAATGGAAATCCTGATAATTCAATGATTTATCTCAAATGTAAAGATTCATTTCAATTAGCGCACCGACATATTAAATAGTTCTCCTATAAAACAATGTCCTAATAATACCGCTGTAACGCTGATAGAACAATTAAAAATATATATATCTTACAGTAAATATCTAAATGTCTACGTTTTCATATTTATATCAGGTGTTTGCAGAATTACGAGAAATATGTTGAAATCCAAGGCAATAACCAGTTTTCAAGTCTCCTCAAAGCTTTATTTTCACGATTATGTCCCTTTGACCAGATAATAAGTTCGCAAAGAATCAATATAAGAATGTAAACATTTCGAAAATTTGAATATTATACTAAATCAACACAGAACCGTTGCGTAGCATACACCACAACTTTGCTCATCACAGGTAGTGCAAAGAACGGGGGGTGTTAGAGTACGGACTCAAACAGCAGCACGAAGTAATGAAAAATAGCGAATAAACGTACAGACATGCGCACTGAGCTTGTTGTTACCCGCCCACTTTATTACTACAATCCCTTAAACATAAACTGTGATTGGCCGACCCTAGCGAGGCTAGTCATGTTTAGGCTTGTTAATTGCGTGTTAATGTTGTTTTTAATGATAACCGATTATCGATTATGTAACTCCGATTTTTCACCGATTATCGTTTTATAGCTGACTTCATAGAAATTAGGTGTGTACCGAATTTCGCGTGCGGTCCGGCAAATCCGAAATCCGGCCATATTTACAATTCCGGATTGCCGGGCTTGCAATAAAATATATATTAATTACAGCTCTGGCTGCAGCAATTCTGGAATCCGGCAATTTGTACAAATTCGAGTCCGGCTCCTGTCGGATTTTACTTCATAAATCCAGCGGAAACAAATTCGATTATCGGTTTGTGAAATGTAAAACCGATTAACGCTTCCAAATCTGATCATAGTTTAACAGCCTTACTCGAGTTGGAAAAAGGTGGAAAAGAACGGGCAGAAACAAACGTTTTTAAAAATTAAAAACAAACATTGTTCCCGCTGGGGTTTGATCCCAGGACTTTCCACGTTTAAGGCGGACGTGATAACCACTACACTACTAATCATATGTTATTCTGTGAAGGAAAAACACAACTGAACGGCAAATGAACGCAATAAGCATTGTTGCCACCCCCCGCCCCTTTGTTTAATTTTCTTCATCACACCACGCTTGATAACTGGGATTTTTCGAACCCAGCGAGGGTCATTCGTCATGCTCTTTTGCATATGGTCGTTTAGGAGAAATATTTATATAGATTACGGCTGCGGAAATTAACGATTAATTTCTCGATTAAACGTTAAAAAGTTTTAACTATTCTCTTCCGTTAATTTTTTTTAACATGACTTTGAAAGGTGCGTGATGTTGATGAAATAGTGAAATAAAAGACCAGGAAAAACTATTATTTATTAAATTCAAACAATTTCATATTCAAAATTATAGAAAAGTACAATAACAATGCATATAATAATCCACCAGTATTATTGCTATGCATGTAATACCTATGTTGCATATTTTGAAAGGTAATTAAGCGGTCAAGATGTGTGAAGTCATATTGCAGGTGTGCGATCTAAGTTCTTGTGACGTTATTTGACGAGGATAGAGGGGGTGAAAAATCGGTTGAAATCGCGCGACGCAATTTAAGTTAAATATATATATATTTAAAATGATGAAATTGTACAATGACATGAACCATTTACCGCGTTGTTTTAGTACTCAGTGAGTAATGGAAATCCTGACAATTCAATGATTTATCTCATTTATAAAGATTCATTTCAATTTAGCGAGCCAACATAATAAATAGTTATCCTATAAAAACAATGTCCTAATGATACAGCTGTAACGCTGATAGAACAATTAAAAATATGTATATCTTACAGTAAACATCTAAATGTCTACGTTTCTATTGTTCAAAAAAATACAATTGATAAATATGGGCCTTAAAAATTAATTTGACTAAAAATACTTTTGTTTTCCTTTTTAAAAAAAGAAGCTAGTTAAAGTATAATTTCTTTTAGAAATATATCTTAAACAAGTCGAAAGTATAATATACTAAATAATATGTGCACTTAATTGAGTTAACATCGTCGACTGCAGTCAAACTTCTTGTTATTGGACTTGGTGTATAACGAGTATAGGAAGTTTATGAAGTTTAAGTTTATTTATATGGTATAAGTATTTTTGTTTACAATTTAATAACGCCAAGTTCTAATTTAACTAACAATGTTACTTTCATTGTTGTTACTTAACTAACAATGTTACTTTCATTGTTGTTATTTAACTAACAATGTTACTTTCATTGTTGTTATTTAACTAACAATGTTACTTTCATTTTTGTTTTTTTTAGTAACAATGCTACTTTCATTGTTGTTATTTAACTAACAATGCTACTTTCATTGTTGTTATTTAACTAACAATGCTACTTTCATTGTTGTTATTTAACTAACAATGCTACTTTCATTGTTGTTATTTAACTAACAATGTTACTTTCATTGTTGTTATTTAACTAACAATGTTACTTTCATTGTTGTTATTTAACTAACAATGTTACTTTCATTGTTGTTATTTAACTAACAATGTTACTTTCTTTGTTGTTATTTAACTAACGATGTTACTTTCATTGTTGTTATTTAACTAACGATGTTACTTTCATTGTTGTTATTTAACTAACGATGTTACTTTCATTGTTGTTATTTAACTAACAATGTTACTTTCATTGTTGTTATTTAACTAGCAATGTTACTTTCATTGTTGTTATTTAACTAACAATGTTACTTTCATTGTTGTTATTTAACTAACAATGTTACTTTCATTGTTGTTATTTAACTAACAATGTTACTTTCATTGTTGTTATTTAACTAACAATGTTACTTTCATTGTTGTTATTTAACTAACAATTTTAGTTTCATTGTTGTTATTTAACTAACAATGTTACTTTCATTGTTGTTATTTAACTAACAATGCTACTTTCATTGTTGTTATTTAACTAACAATGCTACTTTCATTGTTGTTATTTAACTAACAATGCTACTTTCATTGTTGTTATTTAACTAACAATGTTACTTTCATTGTTGTTATTTAACTAACAATGTTACTTTCATTGTTGTTATTTAACTAACAATGTTACTTTCATTGTTGTTATTTAACTAACAATGCTACTTTCATTGTTGTTATTTAACTAACAATGTTACTTTCATTGTTGTTATTTAACTAACAATGTTACTTTCATTGTTGTTATTTAACTAACAATGTTACTTTCATTGTTGTTATTTAACTAACAATGTTACTTTCATTGTTGTTATTTAACTAACAATGTTACTTTCATTGTTGTTATTTAACTAACAATGTTACTTTCATAGTTGTTATTTAACTAACAATGCTACATTCATTGTTGTTATTTAACTAACAATGCTACTTTCATTGTTGTTATTTAACTAACAATGTTACTTTCATTGTTGTTATTTAACTGACAATGTTACTTTAATTATTGTTATTTAACTAAAAATGGTTCTTTCATTGTTGTTATTTAACAATTCTAAACAAATATTTCAATAAACTGCAACCATTCTGAACAACTCCCACTTTGAATATCACGGCTTCAATCTATAATGTTTACCATTCTATCCTTCACACATAGGGCTATGTAAATTCTAGGCGATATTTTACTGTAATACTTTTAAAGTTCTTTTAACTGACTTCTTACACGCTTGTAAATTTGTTTTCTACTTTGCAGTCTTTCTCAGCTCATAATTGACCGATTCTTATGCATACAAGAGATCGTAAAAATAGAAAGAGATTGTAACAAATTACCAACAACCACACACAGAAGATCACTCAAAAAGTTGCACGATATCTATATTGACATACGTTATAAAATGTTTATAAACATTAAGTAGGTAGTCACGTAAACAAAAAAATATATGCCTATATTTGACATTCTACTTAAAATTACTATTTTCAAGAAGCACTTCAAATTCTTATGCTATGAACCATGAAATAATTTTAAAATATTAATTAAAGTTTTAACGGGGTAGGAGAATCCTACTTTTTCATTGCCATTTTATCCCTAATTTTAGGGATCGAGTTCAAGTGGCATGCCACTAGGATAAGTATATAAAGTCACTATGTTGAATCTATTGTGCTGTCTAAACATGTAGGTAGACATATTTTTAAAGTAAATATAAACATTTAATAGTTCTCTTAAAAGTGAAATGAGTTAGATGTTAAAATTTGTTTCGTTTCACAACTGTTATAATTCTATAAATTCTTATAAGCTTCATGCAAGGAAACATTTAAGTAGCACACGTCATTGGTACTAAAACTCATGAAAGTGTAAATTATAGTTTAATATATTTCTAAATTAAATATGCTCTAATTAATTTTCTCATCTAAGCTTTCAAGTAAAATGTCATATTAAATACGTCAGCACTGGTGCTTTTTAGTGCGACGATGACGGGAAATACAATTTTGTTTCAAAACCTACATGCAATTAAATGTCAATTATTAAAGTCAACTATTCCTTTCCTTCATAGATCTAAAATTTATCTAATCTGTGCATCAATAAAATTGAAACTAAATTTGTATTTGATAGATACATTTTAGAATTAATTATACAACAAAAACACAGAAACTCACACAAATATTTTAAAAATTAAATAAATAAAATATTATAAATTAAATACATCTCTATTTAGAGTTTAGAGGTTACGGAAAAAAATGGGCCGAAGTACTCTTTTTACTCGCTTTTATGTAAATCACATGTTTGTATGTTGTATGCTTCAAATCCTGTAGCGTGTAATTAAACCTTTTTTTGATGTCCTAGAGATCTCAAAATTTCACCACAATAGCTATTAGATGACAATTTTCTCTCTTACAGCAAGTTACTAATTTTATAAAATATTTAAATTCGATACGAATGAACTAAAGCCAAAAATTTCTTTCAATCTCACTCAGAATATACCGGGGTAAGAGAATCCTAGCTTTTGTATGTATATATAACAAGCAAGTCATTTTAAACGTATCAAGCTACAATGAAGAAATAAAAACTTGTATTATAATTTCAGATCGATGGAATGTACTGTAATGAAATTAATGCATTTTTACTTTATTTCCATATAGCTGCTGCATCCGTCTGCTTTTGTTGACTTCCACATGCGTGCCACCGAAGTTCATCCCAGCCATCGATGACCACATTCCCCGTGTTTAACAACTCAAAAATACGAAACTAAATCTAAATTGACATGATAACACAAGAGGAACAACTGGAGTTTTGATTATTCAAACATTCCATTTATCAATTATGCCCCTTCTCACAGCCACATTTTAAAAATAAAAAACTTTAAACTTTATACAAAATCTTTTTTTTTAAAGGACACGCTTAAGGTCCAAAGATGGATTAGATGTTAGTAGATAAATTAGATTAGTGTTATAACACTTGATCAAAAATTCAAATGTCTTACTACCGACCTTCATTCAATGCCAAGGCACTCATGCTTCATGGCAATAAGTTTTTAAAATTAATATTTTTACTCAAGTCTTGGGTCACCTGAATTTGTTGAATTTTAAAAATAAGAATTAATAAGACATTTATTGTTGCTGTGATTAAATAAATTGTTATTTATGAGATCTGGAATATTTAATGTTGATTGATTGCACAAATGACTTATCAGAAAAGAAGTTTCAATGCTAAAACACGCAAACCTCATACGTTCTTCTGTGTGTTTCTTATAGTTACTGAGTTACTTTAAGTTATCTTATTATTGTCTGTAAATAAGAAATGTGTCCTCTCTAACACTTGCTGAGTTACTTTCAGTTATCTTATTATTGTTTGTAAATCAGAAATGTGTCCTCTCTAACACTTACCGAGTTACTTTCAGTTATCTTATTATTGTTTGTAAATCAGAAATGTGTCCTCTCTAACACTTACCGAGTTACTTTCAGTTATCTTATTATTGTTTGTTAATCAGAAATGTGTCCTCTCTAACACTTACTGAGTTACTTTCAGTTATCATATTATTGTTTGTAAATCAGAAATGTGTCCTCTCTAACACTGACTGAGTTACTTTCAGTTATCTTATTATTGTTTGTAAATCAGTAATCTGTCCTCTCTAACACTTACTGAGTTACTTTCAGTTATCTTATTATTGTTTGTAAATAAGAAATGTGTCCTCTCTAACACTTACTGCGTTACTTTCAGTTATCTTATTATTGTTTGTAAATCAGAAATGTGTCCTCTCTAACACTTACTGAGTTACTTTCAGTTATCTTATTATTGTCTGTAAATCAGAAATGTGTCCTCTCTAACACTTACTGAGTTACTTTCAGTTATCTTATTATTGTCTGTAAATCAGAAATGTGTCCTCTCTAACACTTACTGAGTTACTTTCAGTTATCTTATTATTGTCTGTAAATCAGAAATGTGTCCTCTCTAACACTTACTGAGTTACTTTCAGTTATCTTATTATTGTTTGTAAATCAGAAATGTGTCCTCTCTAACACTTACCGAGTTACTTTCAGTTATCTTATTATTGTTTGTAAATCAGAAATGTGTCCTCTCTAACACTTACTGATGTTACTTTCAGTTATCTTATTATTGTTTGTAAATCAGAAATGTGTCCTCTCTAACACTTACTGAGTTACTTTCAGTTATCTTATTATTGTTTGTAAATCAGAAATGTGTCCTCTCTAACACTTACTGAGTTACTTTCAGTTATCTTATTATTGTTTGTAAATCAGAAATGTGTCCTCTCTAACACTTACTGAGTTACTTTCAGTTATCTTATTATTGTTTGTAAATCAGAAATGTGTCCTCTCTAACACTTACTGAGTTACTTTCAGTTATCTTATTATTGTTTGTAAATCAGAAATGTGTCCTCTCTAACACTTACTGAGTTACTTTCAGTTATCTTATTATTGTTTGTAAATCAGAAATGTGTCCTCTCTAACACTTACTGAGTTACTTTCAGTTATCTTATTATTGTTTGTAAATCAGAAATGTGTCCTCTCTAACACTTACTGAGTTACTTTCAGTTATCTTATTATTGTCTGTAAATCAGAAATGTGTCCTCTCTAACACTTACTGAGTTACTTTCAGTTATCTTATTATTGTTTGTAAATCAGAAATGTGTCCTCTCTAACACTTACTGAGTTACTTTCAGTTATCTTATTATTGTTTGTAAATCAGAAATGTGTCCTCTCTAACACTTACTGAGTTACTTTCAGTTATCTTATTATTGTTTGTAAATCAGAAATGTGTCCTCTCTAACACTTACTGAGTTACTTTCAGTTATCTTATTATTGTTTGTAAATCAGAAATGTGTCCTCTCTAACACTTACTGAGTTACTTTCAGTTATCTATTATTGTTTGTAAATCAGAAATGTGTCCTCTCTAACACTTACTGAGTTACTTTCAGTTATCTTATTGTTGTTTGTAAATCAGAAATGTGTCCTCTCTAACACTTACTGAGTTACTTTCAGTTATCTTTATAAATCAGATATGTGTCCTCTCTAACACTTACTGAGTTACTTTCAGTTATCTTATTATTGTTTGTAAATGCAGTAATGTGTCCTCTCTAAAACTTCGTGAGTTACTTTCAGTTATCTTATTATTGTTTGTAAATCAGAAATGTGTCCTCTCTAACACTTAGTGAGATCATCTTATTTCTTAACTAGACATCGATATTTTCTCACGTTACATTTGCAGCTTAAAAGGAACATTGATCGCAACTCATTTCTCTTTGCAACTATTCTTTTGAATATAGATAAATATTTCTAATTAATATGATAGTAGCATGTATATGATCAAAGTTGTGAAACTTATAATGTTTATTAATATTCATACAAATTTGTCTTTATGTTTCGCAGCCTTGTACATGACAGAGAGTTGTGATGAGCGCCCCACACTTTTATGTGCAGTGGACAGGTTCATGGATTTCACCTGTAATCATAGAACATTTTTATTTTCTTCTTTTTAGTGCACTTTCTATATGTAAATAAAAGCGTTTCCTTTTTTAAAAAAATGAAGTATTTTATTTAATGTACATACATTGTATCCCCAATTTAAGGGATCGAAAACAATGTAGAATTGGCAATTCAAACATACTGATGGACAATTTATGTATCAAAGACATATATATATAATATCTTTTAAAAAAATAATCATTTTTAAAGTTTTAGTAACTTAAAATAAATATTGAAAAAATAAAATAATTTCTTAATATTTGATTTTCCATTAAATAGTTTTTATTTACACACAATGAAAAAATTACGGAACTTTACTTTTTAATATAGTGAATCATAGATTGTAAAATATAATTTATCACAATCTTTAAACATTTCTCTAGTAAATCTTGTCCGGCTAGATTATCTCATGTAGGACGTAATCTCTATACAAATAAGATGTATTTGTTGTCTGTCTGTATGTTTGTCTGTTCCCTTATAACTCAAGATCCAGACAACCAAATACAAGAAATGTGGTACACGTACATAAAATTACATGGGAAAGGTTCTTAAACAGGTTTTGTCCCCTATATATAAAATACTGGGGGCCCAGGGCCCAAAATGGATTTTTTTCTTTTTATGAGCTTTATAAAAATAAAAATAACTTTTTAAAAAAATTATCCTATTTCCCGTGTAGGTAGAAGCATGAATCTTTCGTTGGTTGTTAAGTAACATTTGGCGATGGTAAGAGGTAAAAAATATATATAAACTATTACTTACTGGTTGCCGGGGGCCAAAATGTAGTTTTTCTCTTTTGTATTTAAAACTGACTCATCACTAATTCTCAAAAAACTCCCCATGAAGGTAGAAGCATGAAACTTTGGGAACTTGCTGAATACAATCTTATGACGATAATTGGTGAAAAAGAATGTAAAAATGACCACTCATGGGTGGCCGGGGGCCCAAAACATTTTTTCCTTATATGTACTATATAAAATAATATCCCACACAGCAGACGGCCTGCAGAACCTGGTATCCAACTTCTCCGCTGCCTGCAAAGAGTTTGGCCTGACCATAAGTATAAAGAAAACCAACATTATGGCACAGGATGCTGCCTCTCTCCCGACTATCACCATTGACGACTGCAACCTGGATGCTGTTGACAGTTTTACTTATCTGGGATCAAACATCTCGAGCACCCTCTCACTGGAAGATGAGATAAGTAGTAGGATAGGGAAGGCAGCAACTGTTATGGCTAGACTGTTCAAAAGAGTCTGGTCCAATGCCAAACTCACAGCAAGGACTAAGCTGCAGGTATACCAGGCCTGCGTTTTGAGCACACTCCTCTATGGATGCGAGTCATGGACCACCTATACCAGGCATGAAAGAAGGCTCAATAGCTTCCACCTCAGATGCCTGCGCCGCATCCTAGACATCAAATGGCAAGAGAAAGTCCCCAACGCAGAGGTCCTGGCTCAAGCAAGCATGAGTAGTATTGCAGCAATATTAAGCCAAAGACGCCTCCGTTGGCTTGGACACGTCAAGAGGATGCAAAGTGGTCGCATACCCAAGGATGTGCTTTACAGCGAGCTGGCGACAGGGAAAAGGTCGGTTGGTCGGCCATGTCTCAGATACGTGGACATATGCAAGAGAGACATGAAAGTAGCCAACATTGATATACAAAACTGGGAAAACCTGGTAGAGGATAGGTCCACGTGGCGGGCTATAGTGAAAGAAAGATCACTAAGAGCAGAGGAGCAAACTAGGGCAGAAGCAGTCGGGAAAAGGGCGAGGAGAAAGGCCAGGCAACACTGCCCCACTGCTTTCGTGTGTGTGTCATGCAGAAAAGACTGCCACTCAAGGATTGGTCTCATCAGCCACACCAAGAGCTGCAAATAATAAAGATAAATCTATCGTCTTTCGTAGACGGACAGATGCCATGCCATACTATATAAAACCGAATCAACACTAATTTCTCATCTTCCCATGTAGGTAGAAGCATGAAACTTTGGAAAATTGTTGAGTAACCTCCGCAATGGTAACAGTCGAAAAAAATATAAAATTATCAAAAGCTGGGGGGGGGCATACGTAGTTTTTTTCTTAAATGAGCTATATAAATCAGGCTCATCATTAAATCTCCAATTTCCTGTGTAGGTAGAAGCATAAAAGTTTAAGATTTTGTTATGTACCCACCCAAAATGGATAACTAGCGAAAAAATATTAAAATTATCACTCACTGGGGGGCCAGAGGCCTGAATGTAGTTTTTTTTTCATATATAAAACTGACTCGTCACTAATTCTCCAACCTACCGTGTAAGTAGAAGCATTAATTTTTGGAAAGTTTTTGAGTAGCCCTCCCGCGATGCGAAAAAAAAATACAATTATCACTCAATAGGGGGCCTTGGGCCCAAATGTAGTTTTTTTTAAATATGAGCCATGAAACTTTGTAAAGTTGTTGAGAACTCTCCCACAATGATAACATACGGGAAAAAAAAAGAAATTATTAGCTAAAAAAAACAGTTTTGTACGCTTCCACGGAAAACCTTATTTTAAACCCTGGAAAGCCGGGTACTTGCACCTAGTGTTAAAAAAGTAGAACCGGTGCTTTGTGGTGTTGGAATGGCGAGATTTCTAACTTACAATGCACGATAAATATAATTAGCAGTTGTGTGTTGTTTTTTTTAATAGTAAAACATGCTCCCCTCTTCTTTCAGGCTCAAAACAATACATATCGCCGATGCATATAGTTAAATTACATTTGTAATGTAAATGTATGTTTTATATAACAAGGTCATGAAGATAATCGCTCTTTCCATGAACACTTAAAATTTCTTAACTGCATTATAGCACACCATATCCAAAAATATTATTACGTAAGTTAAATCAACTAAGGAAATAGCATAATGGCAGCGGCGTAACAACGGCTTGACATTGGGGAGTTGCCAAGGGCGCCCCTGCGCAGTTCAAATGGCGCCGATAAATCTAAATGACTAAAAACGTTGGGCGGGTGTTTGGTATAAAAGTTAAATGGAGATCTATAAGTGGAGAGAATGAGTGAACTGCAAATATAAAACCTCATAAGGCACCCGCCCCACGATTTTTAGTCATATTAAATCAAAGAACATGAACGTATACGTTTTAAATTATTTTCTTCTTTTTAGTCCACTTATAAAAACGTGGTATTGAAAAGTCCTTTTTTACCTTCTTTTATTTTATTCTTTTTAGTCCACTAATAAAAACGTGGTTTTTAAAAATCTTTTTTAATTCTATTTATTTTACCAAACACCTCATCAGCACCCGCCCAACGTGTTAATACAACGGCGATGACGTCACGGGGTGAACAGTGAACTCGTCACGTGAAATCTAACAACAGTAGTCGAATATAGATGCTTATATTGTGATAAAATAAAAAATGCATTAATTTAATTACCGTACATTCGATCAATCTGAAACTTTAATACAATGTATTGTCATCCAATGTCTATCTGTTGTAAAATTTTGAGCTCTCTATGACCATCAAACGTGGTTTATATTACGTTGGCAAATTTGAAAAATTGCGGACAGACAGACACGAAAGAAAGTTAATAAAAAAATGGTAAATAAAATGTTTTAAACACCAAATTATTTAACTATTGCAATACAAAAACCCGATGATATGTTTCATTTAGATCTGTCTAAATGTTCTCGCTAAATGGGTTAGCAATAATCATACCCGTATATCGAACGACCTCTGAAACCATTTCTTACAATGCCAACCACTGTAGCCACTGCTGAAAGGAGTTTTAGCAAACTAAAAATTATTTTTAAAATTACTTGAGATCGACGTCAGGTCAACAAAACACAACATCTCTAGCTCTTCACATCATCTCTAGCTCTTCACATCATCTCTAGCTCTTCACATCATCTCTAGCTCTTCACATCATCTCTAGCTCTTCACATCATCTCTAGCTCTTCACATCATCTCTAGCTCTTCACATCATCTCTAGCTCTTCACATCATCTCTAGCTCTTCACATCATCTCTAGCTCTTCACATCATCTCTAGCTCTTCACATCATCTCTAGCTCTTCACACCATCTCTAGCTCTTCACACCATCTCTAACTCTTCACATCATCTCTAACTCTTCACACCATCTCTAGTTCTTCACATCATCTCTAGCTCTTCTTATCATTGAACGTGGGCTTAACAGTCAAATAAACTTAAAAAATAATCACTAATTTTGCAAACATTAAAGCAAGAAAAGTTAAGCGTAGAGCCTTTCATATAGCACATAGGAGTGGATCGGTGGAGTGTTACTTAAATTTACTTTTGATTGCAAGTTTTTATCGTTATGCATAAAAATGGAATATGACACATTGGCAATATTTTTATTAAAATTTATAATACATGATACTTCAAGTATTAATGTAGTCTGTATTAACGCACCAATACCTATTATTATCCACCAATGTACTTAGAATTATTTAGCCAATAATAAACAGTACATTAGTATTGTTTCTGTCTTTTGCATTTTTTATATTCACGTTGTCACTGTCAGCCTAGTAACTATTGTCATAAATATTCATTTTTTTCTAATAATTGCAAAATTCGCAAAGATGAAACCTTTGAATTTGTCAAGGGCAACAAAAATAAATTAGCCAAGGGCGTCGAAAGTTTTATAGCAAAATTAATTGAATACTTTTGTATATTCTATTAATGACCAATTAATTTTATTTAAAGAGACAATTAAACATTTTTTAAAAATTATAATAAAAAATTTACACACGTAATTATTGATAGTAAAAATATGGAGTTGGGTAAATACTATTTTCATTTTGCTAGAGCTGCTCTCTCTAAATATATATGTATATATATATATATATATATATATATATATATATATATGTATATATATATATGTATATGTATATGTATATATATATATATACATATATTCATTGATTTATTTGATATAGTAGTGAAGTCAATTTTTTCTACTACCTGAGCTCTTTAAATATATGTCTTACATGTTATAAGGTATCTATTGTTTATACTGAAAAAAAATTAAATGACGCAATATGCAAACAGTTTTTGCCTCTAAGAATTGCCAGCATCAAAATGCAAAACCAATTTTCGATCTTTGTCTGTTATTTGTGGATATTTTTTAATTTAAAATAGCTTTGCTTATATCTGGAATCTAGTCATTTTTCTACCGAAATATTTCTGGGGTAATAAACGAATCTGCTACAGTGGTTGACCAGACCGGAGTCATTGTCTAGGGGGAAATCGAGGTCCACCCATGGCCAGAGATATTAACCACACTGTTCGTAGAAATAGTCATCAACACTGGATTCATTTCAATGCCAGTTTGACATTATTTTAGTTATATTTGAAACTATAGTTAACAACATGCTAGAGGGTTTCAAAGTATTCAAAATCCACACACCTCAGTCCGTCTTCCTCACTGTATATACATTTACTACTCAGCTCTCAAATCCCCTTTTTATATGTCAGCGCACCCCAGTCCAACCTGACCGTTTTCG
>CALYLW010000588.1:375178-401995 GCA_944989445.1 Ampullaceana balthica | reverse complement strand
AACATTTCTAAATACGTAGTGATAATTTTATCACTATTTTAACACTTAACTATTTCGATTCCCTTACACAATTGGACGAGACCAAACTAACACATTTCTGAACATTTCATCTCATAACCTTGTCATGTACACATATTTTGATCACATGTTTTTAGCAACCAAAATTGCTTTTATGCCTTCTTCAAACAGTATTATATATGAAGTTGAACTTATTAAAATATGTATGAGTATTTCTCTGTGTGTTTCATTAAAATATATTGTATTAATATATAACTATCAACATACATAATTTACAATGTATGTCACGTCCCGTATGTCATGTCCGCGACGATACTAACTTTAGAAAGCAGCGCAATAAATTACTGCACCAAAAATAACTCTTTTCGAACGTTCCACATAAAATTGTGCAATATGAAAATAAATAAATAAAACAAAACTAAATAAAATAAATAAAAGTTCTCTAATACATTATTGTTTATTCTGATGTGTTTTTTTTTCAAAATAAATAGATTTCAGATGATATGTATTTATTTTGAAAACTTCCGTCATTTTTGACGGGTAATACACAAGTAAAGATATATTTGACCTGAAATTTAGTTTCAATGTTATTGATGCACAGACAAGACAATTTTTGGATCTCTAAAGAAGAGGATTTTTTTCTTCTTTTATTGCACTGTCATATAAGACGTGCAACAAAATTGTTCTTTCCATGAGCGTCGCACCACAAAGCACAAGTGCTGACGTATTTAATATGAAATTTGACCTAAAAATCTTAGATGAGAAGATTAATGATAGGATCTTAAGTTTAAAATGAATTAAACTATAATTTACACTTCTATGAGATTTAGCATTAAAATGTGTGTTACTTAAATGTGTCTTTGCATGAAGCATAAACGAATTTATTGAATTGAAAACTTTTAAAAAATAATATATATTTTAATATCTTATTCCTTTCACATTTAGTAAAACGTCAAAATGTATATACTTAATAAAAAAAGATATGCATATCTAGTTGTTTAAGATACACGTGGCTTTTACCTAAGTTTGTTGGGGATATATATTCTATCCTAGTGGTACGCCACTTGAACTCGATCCTTATAATTAGGGATACAATGTCAATGAAAAAATAGGATTCTTTTACTCCAATAAAACTTTACTTAATTTTAAAAACCTAATTCATGGTTTACAGTATAATTTGAAGTGCTTCTTGAAAATATTACCATTATTTATAATTTCATTAATGACCATATAGTTGTTGTTCACATGACTAAATATGTGTTTATGTTAGTATTATATATAGTTGTTGTTCACATGACTAAATATGTGTTTATGTTAGTATTATATATAGTTGTTGTTCACATGACTAAATATGTGTTTATGTTAGTATTATATATAGTTGTTGTTCACATGACTAAATATGTGTTTATGTTAGTATTATATATAGTTGTTGTTCACATGACTACATATGTGTTTATGTTAGTTTTAATTATATCATTTTTATTTGTGTTTATATTTTCTACTCTTTTAGTGATTTAATAATTTGTGAATGGAGTCTATTTACCAAAACAGTGTAAAAGAATTATCTTAACTATATACTAGACATTTTATACCAAATATGTTTCAACTTATAGACTGACTATAATTTTTATAGCCAATTTGTTAATGTCAAATACACTGGAGACTGAAAATGTTGTAACAGATGTCAATATTAGATAACTAGTAGCGTTTGGAATATCTTTTGCGTGTAAATGTTTGTTATTGTGTTTCCATCAATTTTTATTTTCTTACGATCTGTTGATTGTTAATGTGTTACCATCACTTTCTATTTTATTACGATCCGTTGTTTGTTAATGTGTTACCATCACTTTCTATTTTATTACGATCTATGTCATACGTATGACTCGGTCAATAATGGGATGAGAAAGAAAGCGGAGTAGAAAGGTGCAATAACTATGTATAAGATAGCATTTAGAAGAAGTCACGGATTATTATAGCAACAGAGTCGCCTATGACTTGAAGAGTGGAAAAACATAGTTAAAATGACGTCATGAGGATGTGAGAACTTAAGTGAGATTTAAGATTTTAAAATAAAATGTAAACAATGTGTAGGCAATTAATTCATTCTAACTTGGAAATACAAATCAAAGATCAATAACGAGTCCTTTAACAATACATAGACAATTAATTCTAACTAGGAAATACAGCACAAAGATAAATGAGGAGATCTTTTGAAAAAATTGCTAAGTTTATTTTTGTAGCAAAATGAGTTCATAACTTTTTCTAGTTCAAATGATAAAACTCAACAGTACTTTTTTGGTTTGGTCATTTAAAACCCGCTAAACACGCTGTATTTTATAGTTAAAATATGAAACACTTATAAAACCTGTTAAGTTGCTCAAACATTCACTTAATGACTTACACGTGTAAGAAAATCAGAACCCCCGAGTCTAGTGCTCTTCATTGGTTTTCCTGGAAGACCCTCCCAGCTATCTGGCCCCCTCCCCCAAGGGGACGTAACAACTGAGAAAAAACCCCGGAAGCTGTCATTTCTGCAGCGGCCACCTGGGCATCCAAGACTGAAAGTCGAAAATGCCTCCCAATAAAGTTGACCTCACAAGGAGGGGTGGAATTCACTACATCGACCTGCTACCACTTTGGCGCCACCCCGGCAAAGCACACGAGTCTCAATGGTTAGGACCGCCGATAAGCGGGGTATCATCAACGACCTACATGGGGTGCAACCCCCACGGGAAAGTTTCCTGAGCGCTGGCGTACGCTGCGTTTTTAGCGTTTCCTTTTGCTAATCCATACTGGTGCTCCTGGCCCTGCACCGGCACCACTCAAAAACGTTGCTAGTGAAATGAGTTGAACGAAACGGTCGCTTCGGAGTAATCCGACCCTCAACGTGTACTTTGGTTTTCATCATCGACATTGCATCTAAATGTTTTGCGAAAGATCCGCAAAGAGACTGTCATTATATGAGACTAGCACCTAACACCTAACATATCGGACTTCGGCATTTCTTGCCAGGAGTTGTCTGTTTCGGGTCGCGGGTCGAAGTCAGGTCCGCAATCCGAGACCCTACTCCTCCGTCGAGCCCCGTAGAGGCTAGCCTTTCTCGACGGCTCAAAACATTCAATAAAAAATACACAATAAATTTAAGTTATTATGAAATGTCCTAACAATAAGAGAATGTAGACATTATATTTCAACTTTATTAATAGCAGGTCAATTTGAGACAGTATTAAAAATGCGTCTTATTAACAAAAGTTACGATGATTGTAGTCATTTTCTTTCAACTTTGTTAACAACATGTAGAGTTACTTTTATTGTTCATGTTGTTACTACACGAGTTTATCATGTACCATAATATCAATAGGTGAACACAATGACTGAAAGTTGACATTTTTTTATTTTGTTTTAAACACATTTCTTTATTGTGTGAAATGTCGTTGAAAAAACAGAAACATCTTATTGTGTCACTGTCTTTGTGATCTTAATGAATTCTGTGTGTGCAATGATATGTTATATAAAAGTAAAGGTTTGGATGTTCCGTATTTAATCAGTTTTATAAGAAATGAAATTGTTTAAATAAAGAAACAATCTGAAATTAGTCAAATACTTTTCTTTATTTAGAACTGCCTTTGTTTAATAAAAAGGAAAATGGCAATCTGTAAAATTAAATTTCAAAGTAAGTTTTCTCATTGCAGGGAAAAGTGAGATTTATTCCATTTGGTTTATTAAACTCTAAATACATAACTATGTTTTTTTAGGAAAAGCAAGAATGCAATATTGTGTATTCCTGCATCAAATAATGATAAGCTTTTTAAAATGTTTTAATGAAAATCTTTAAAAAACTTCCATCATTTCTACATATAGCAAGTATTTGTGTACCTTTTAGCCATTAAAGTCTTTCCATCTACATTTAGACATGTAATTTAATGATTAAGAAAATTGTAAATGCCTTAATGTGTGCATGGTTAGATAGGCCCCGCGTCGCAGCATACGCCGCAGACTTGCTCATGGATAGTGCAAAGAAAGGAGGGAAAGA
Organism: Ampullaceana balthica; assembly: GCA_944989445.1. Classification (NCBI taxonomy): domain Eukaryota; kingdom Metazoa; phylum Mollusca; class Gastropoda; family Lymnaeidae; genus Ampullaceana; species Ampullaceana balthica. The sequence goes on along the minus strand of CALYLW010000588.1, from coordinate 397,944 downwards.
AAGGACACACACTACAGCAATCAGAAATAAAAAAAATAAATGCGAGTGAACGTCGTTTGTTGGTCTAGACCTTCGCACTAAGGTTATCTACCTGTCCACCACCCTTCACCACACTAAGGTTATCTACCTGCCCACCACCCTTCACCACACTAAGGTTATCTACCTGTCCACCACCCTTCACCACACTAAGGTTATCTACCTGTCCACCACCCTTCACCACACTAAGGTTATCTACCTGTCCACCAACCCTTCACCACACTAAGGTTATCTACCTGTCCACCACCCTTCACCACATTAGCTTGCCAAACCTTAAACTGTGATAGGCCGACCCTAGTGTTATAACCACTAAACTACAAATGTTATGTTCTTTTGTAAAGGAGCAACGCAAGTGAACTCAAGAACTATTGTTTGTCTTGAGACTTTGGTCGACCTCAGCGAGGGTCATTCGTCATGTCCAATATCAAGAAGTTTTGATGAAGGAGTCTATTTTAACTCTATCAAGTGCACACCATCCCAAAAATAGTAGTGCTACCATGTCAAGATATGCATTATTTTAAAAAAAGTATCCAAAATATATTGATATCCATACTTTTAAATGAACTGTTTAATGAATTTCTCATAGTCTTTATCATTTCTAAAACCGGAAAACGTCAAAGCTCAATGTGTAATGGTCTACTTCTATAATAAAATTTTTGCGGAACAATGTTTTGACGCATAAATACAATCGAATAACTATGTTCTCAAAATTGTTAGCATAGTAAAAGGTCGAAACTGTTTTTCCTTTTTCAAGTTGAAAAACATGTCTTAAATTAACGAAGAATTAGCAAAAAGCTGATAAGATACATTTTTCTTAATATACCTACATTTACATATTCAATCGAATTGTGATTAAAGTTTTATGAAACGTGTCCTTAAATATATATATATAGCCCAAATATTTCCATTATTATGTTTCCGCAGTATTATGACAAAGCATACTTTTGTCTGTTAATCAAAGACTTGAAACAAAATGCCACACTCCAATTAAGTATACGTCCAGATATGAATCGTTCAAGACAACATCCAAAAACACATTAGTCAGCTATGGAATTTAAAATTAAATTCTGATACAAGATTAATTAATTAGATTTTGTCATTAAACTTGATGGCCAGTTTTTTCTCAAATACAATATCATATGTAATGCAAAAGCACTGGTGCCTACTGGTGCGCTCTGACTTGAAATACTATTTTATTTCTCTTATGACATTTATAAAGTTCTCTATTTAAAGCTTTTGCTCTTTAGAGAAACTAATGCCTATTTGTTCACACGTATAGTTGAAAAAATAAATACCATAACATAGTATGCATGACTAGTGTAGCAAGCCTCAAAAATAATTTTTTCAGAAGCGCGTTCGGCCGTATACTTAGTGTCAAATTCCGGCTCCAGTGTAGCCACAGCCTTATAATTTCTATATATAACTTCATTAACATTACTCAACATAATTATTTTATTAAATACTGCACATGTTTAAGGATTTAAACAAAACAAAATCACAAACAAATTGTGTAAGCTAAAAAATATTTAAATAAAATTAAATATATTTAAAAAAGCAGACTTCATGAATACTCAAGAAATAATATTTCTACAAACATTTAATAACTACCAAAAGATTGAGATTTCCAAAGACATATTGTCATCTCACAATTCTCAAACGTTTCAAATCTTATCAATAAAGTAGGGCTGGAACTCATTAATTTTTTTACGATTAATCGGAAAAAATGTAATGGATTAATTTCGATTAATTTAATTGTATAACGCATATATATATATATATATATATATATATCCCGTTAAGTCGCGATTAATTATTTTGCGAAATCGTTTAAGTCGAGGTACTTACATGACTCCGAAAAGAAGTCAAATATTATTTTAGTAACAGTGTCGCCTTTGATTTGAAGAGTGTAAATCATAATTAAGATGACGTAATGAAGATGTACGAACTTACAGTGAGATTTATGATTTTTGCTAAAATTTTAACAAAACGAAGGCAAATAATTCTAACTTGGAAATACAACACAATGATAAATGAGGAGTCCTTTAACAATACATAGGCAATTAATTCTAACTTAAAAATACAACACAAAGATAAATGAGGAGTCCTTTTGCAAAACTTGCAAAGTCTTTTTCTGATTTAAACTAGTGTATTACCCGTCAAAAATGAAGGAATTTTTAAAAATGGATATATTTCAGTTTTTGTAATTGTCACTTTTGCCCGAAAGCCGCATAGTAAATAATCAGAAAATGTAGAGACCAAGAGAGAAAAATTAAATCTCTTTTCCATATTGAACAATTTTATGCGAATGTTTGAAAATAGTGTTATTTTGTTTATTTTTTTCAGTATTTTTTTCAAAGCTGTTTATTTTTTAGCGGTGTGCTTTCTAAAAGCTAGCGTTACGAACGGACATAGCAGAGTATATATTTTGATTATATATACGAATATATGTGTTATGAGAAAACCTCCAAGCTCAGGCTTCGCGTTATATACGTTTGCATGAATAATAATGATATAATCATGATAATTTAAATACATAGTGAATTACACACAGCATAAAGTGATACTGCAGCAAAGAAATTTGAAGTTCGAAGTATTAACAAATATTGCTGAGGAGTTAGCCGGACGTTAACTTTCAAAATTGAATAGTGCACACCAATTATGAGCGCACCAAGTATACAGAACAGTGCGTTAAAAATAAATTATGTGAATGTAATGTGATCCACATCAAGCACATCTGTGATTTGAAGCCGTTTAAGCTTCATTGATGATTATGACTTATCAGTTTATTCGCCCATTTGTCCATACATTATTAACACAACAGTACCAAAACATTTAAAAAATAAAATGTAATTTTTACACATGTTAATAACAAAGGACTGTTGTGGGGCGTGCATCACAACTCATTTCTCTTTGCAACTATTCTTTTGCATATAGATAAATATGTCTCATTAATATGATAGTAGCATGTAAATGAACAAAGTTTTGAAACTTTTAATGTTCATTAATATTCAAAAAAATTTGTGTTTATGTTTCGGAGCCTTGTACATGATAGAGAGTTGTGATGAGCGCCCCACGCTTTTATGTGCTGTTGATAGGTTCACGGATTTCCCCTGTTATCATAGAAAGTTTTTTATTTTCTTCTTTTCAGCGCACTTTCTATATGTAAATAAAAGCGTGTCCTTTTTTTAAAAAAATATTTATTTTACTATTTTATTTACTTTTGTTTTCCCACGGACGGGACCAAGAAATTACCACAGACAAGACAGTGACGTTAATATAAGGAATTAAAAAAAAATTAAAACATGTATTTTATTTAAAATTGTGTCTTTCTCATCCGTTAAATATTATAAATTTGAATCTTAAATTATATTTTATAAATATTTACTAATATGTTTATTTTATATTCCAAAAAAAAAGCTACTCACAATATAAAAGCACTACAAACCAAACTATATTCAGTTTTCGTACAAATGTCACTCACTATTTAATCATTTTGGTTACGTTAAGTCTCGACCTACTCTCATTAATTTTTTATACGGCATTATTTTCTCTAAAAAAGGTGATATATAAGAAATTTGGAGTAGCACACTTGTTTTAGTATGGAAATATTTATTGCAAGAGAGATGGAAAAAGCCCAACCTAAATAACCTCCGAATTCCGGATTAGAAAACGGGTTTTTTCATAGTTTGTTCTTAAATATAAACTAAGAAAAGTTTGTATCCCTATTTCTATCAGATGATTGTATTAGGTGATGTCTGTGTTGTATTTCCAGGTCAGATTTAATTGCCTTATATAGTATTACCACATTGCTCTATGCTCTAGTGTTTCAAAGTTTAAGGATTTAACTAATGGTGTTATTCTTGTCAGTTTTGAATATACTGTTCAAAATTTAAATTTTGTATTTTAAAACTTTACTTTGAACTGTATCGATGTGCAAATAATACTAATACTTAAATAATACTCAAATAATTTAAATGCAAATATTGGAGGTGAAGGATAGAGCCCAAAATATAATCCCAACGAAGTATGGAATCATACTAGGGACAGGGATAACATAACGAATGGAATCCCGTTTGCAACGGAATCATCCTGGTGTATGTTATGCAAATAGAGAATGGATTCAATGTGGGGAACATTTCTAGACAAAGAACGGGATGCCATTAGGCAACGTGATCAACTGGGATTTATAATACAGGGCTAGTATGTAATGAAATAAATAAGAAATAATAATAAATTGATAATTTTTCTAGCGCTGTATCCCTGCAACGATATATAGATAGATTAGAAATATAGGTATGTAGGTAGGTAGGTAGGTAGGTTGGTAGGTATGTAGGTAGGTAGGTATGCAGGTAGGTAGGTATTTAGGTAGGTAGGTAGGCAGGTAGGTAGGTATGCACAGCCACACGTGGTAAAGACTGACACTAAAGGATAGGACTGCACAGCCACACGTGGTAAAGACTGACACTAAAGGATAGGACTGCACAGCCACACGTGGTAAAGACTGACACTCAATGATAGGACTGCACAGCCACACGTGGTAAAGACTGACACTAAAGGATAGGACTGCACAGCCACACGTGGTAAAGACTGACACTAAAGGATAGGACTGCACAGCCACACGTGGTAAAGACTGACACTCAATGAAAGGACTGCACAGCCACACGTGGTAAAGACTGACACTAAAGGATAGGACTGCACAGCCACACGTGGTAAAGACTGACACTAAAGGATAGGACTGCACAGCCACACGTGGTAAAGACTGACACTCAATGATAGGACTGCACAGCCACACGTGGTAAAGACTGACACTCAATGATAGGACTGCACAGCCACACGTGGTAAAGACTGACACTAAAGGATAGGACTGCACAGCCACACGTGGTAAAGACTGACACTAAAGGATAGGACTGCACAGCCACACGTGGTAAAGACTGACACTCAATGATAGGACTGCACAGCCACACGTGGTAAAGACTGACACTCAATGATAGGACTGCACAGCCACACGTGGTAAAGACTGACACTCAATGATAGGACTGCACAGCCACACGTGGTAAAGACTGACACTCAATGATAGGACTGCACAGCCACACGTGGTAAAGACTGACACTCAATGATAGGACTGCACAGCCACACGTGGTAAAGACTGACACTCAATGATAGGACTGCACAGCCACACGTGGTAAAGACTGACACTAAAGGATAGGACTGCACAGCCACACGTGGTAAAGACTGACACTAAAGGATAGGACTGCACAGCCACACGTGGTAAAGACTGACACTCAATGATAGGACTGCACAGCCACACGTGGTAAAGACTGACACTCAATGATAGGACTGCACAGCCACACGTGGTAAAGACTGACACTCAATGATAGGACTGCACAGCCACACGTGGTAAAGACTGACACTCAATGATAGGACTGCACAGCCACACGTGGTAAAGACTGACACTCAATGATAGGACTGCACAGCCACACGTGGTAAAGACTGACACTCAGTGATATGACTGCACAGCACACATGGTAAAGACTGACACTCAATGATAGGACTGCACAGCCACACGTGGTAAAGACTGACACTAAATGATAGGACTGCACAGCCACACGTGGTAAAGACTGACACTCAATGATAGGACTGCACAGCCACACGTGGTAAAGACTGACACTCAATGATAGGACTGCACAGCCACACGTGGTAAAGACTGACACTCAATGATAGGACTGCACAGCCACACGTGGTAAAGACTGACACTCAATGATAGGACTGCACAGCCACACGTGGTAAAGACTGACACTCAATGATAGGACTGCACAGCCACACGTGGTAAAGACTGACACTCAATGATAGGACTGCACAGCCACACGTGGTAAAGACTGACACTCACATGATAGGACGTGCACAGCCACACGAGGAAATGCAACACACACCCCACGGTGATGGACCATCGTTTTGCGAGACTGAAGGATGCAGATGAATTGAAAAGACAACATTTATCAACTACACTGCACATACCATTATTACAACAATGTTATGTGTCAATTGTCACGCAAGTAGTGTCTGTCAGTCCTGACGCTACTTATTTTAGAAAGCAGGGAAAACCAAATACTGCAACAATGAATCGCCAGGTGTGCACATAAATATGCGCTGTAAAAAAATATATATGCCTGTCATTTTTTCGCTCATATTTTTAATTTTGGAAAAGGGATCAATGTAAAAAGATGATGGTTAATTATAAAAACAAAAACAAAAGGGGCGCCGCAGCGCCCTGTAAACGCTATTATAAAATACTTTGTGTACATTTCAGAAAGTTTAATATTTCGTATTTATCAAACAAGGACAAGTTAGTTGGGCTTTTGAAAAAGGTCGGCGCCGTAGGCGACCTAAAAAGTGAATTTTTATAAAATAAATAGATTTTAGCTGAAAACTTCCGTAATATTTGACGGGTGTACGCTAGTAGATATATATATTACAACTTTATATTGGTTAATGCGTAAGAAACTAAGGGTAGATGTTTCAAAAATATTGATTTATTTTCTGAAAAAGTGTTTTATACCGTCTGATAAGTATCAATCCCTTTTAAAACCTACTAAGAAATAAAGACACGTTCATCACCCGCTAAGTAATGCTTTCACTTCCAAAAACATTTAAGTAAAAATTGTGTAGTTAAAATAAAAACAAAATACATATAATAAATGAATAAGTTCTTTTACAACACTTTTTCTGATGGGACCAACATTCAGAAAAAAAATTAAAATATTTCGGTCATCATGAATTAAAAAATCATACCCTTTTAGAAAAAGCCTTTTCTCAAACACTAAAAGTGATTTAGCAGGTTTTGCACAGGACTCCTCATTTAGAATTGATTGAACTTAGTAGCATATAAAAGTATTGTTATTTTCTAAAATATTTTTTGTTTTTGTTTTACAGATATCATCTTACAAGAAGATCACATTTTTTTGTTATTAACCGGTTTTAATCATGTGCAAACTAAATTTGTGTCAGTTTCTCTCATCTCTCCCCTGTTTTTGCATTATCTATGATGAGCAAGTCTGCGCGGCGTATGCTACGCCGCGGGTCGTAATTCTACAATATCCAAGTATTTACGCCATGACCTCTCAATCCATATACTACGAGATGCAACGTCGCTGAATTTAGAGCATCCTACCCTGATAAAAATCAATTTCGTTAACTTTGTAACCTGTAGATGTTTCTTGAAATAAGCAATTTAAGTATAATCAAATAGTGGGTGCTTGGCTTATTTTGTAGACCTGACATATTAGTTTTATAGAGTGAGAATTTTTAAATCTTCATTAAAAAGCTCCCGATGAAAGCTTCACAATCTCAGAATAAAATATTATATCATCAGCAGAGGATATGCAGTATAGTACAATTTATACATATGGATGGCAATGCTTTTAAATAAAAATATACATTTAATAATTTTATTGAAAGTGAAATGAACAGGATTTTAACAGTGTGTCATTCCTCAAATGTTGTATTTCAATAAATTCCTATAAGCGTTATGCAAAGACACATAAGTAGCAAACATTTTAATTCTAAATTTCATAAAAGTGTAAATTATAGGTAATGCATTTTTAAACTAAGATACTTTCATAATCTTCTCATCTAATATTTTTAAGTCTAATTCATATTAAAACGTGAGCACTGTGTTTTGTGTGCAACAATCACAGGAAGAAACACTTGTGTTTCCGTCTATATGACATCCCAAAAAAACGAAGAAATATAACTTGAATGAGTATTTAAACGCAATTTCCAATGAATTTACGATATCAAGTGAAATCATTCTAGATTACAATAAATAGTCGATTCAATGTTTAAGTATTAAACTAAACACACTATGACGTCATATATCCTCACACTACATCACACAAAGAATGTGTTAATATATAATGTTCACACGCAACATTCTAACAGCAGCATTCACAAAGCGGGAAACCCCCATTAACTTTCATTCTCGATTAGCATTAAAGTAAATTTAAAATAATAAATTTTGAAACTAAACAGATCAATTGCTATCTACAAATAGAGGCTGAAAATTACGAGTCCAACGAAATTGTTAATTCTTTCAAAATTCAAAAATTTAAGCATAGTCAAAGGAAGAAACTGTTTTCCTTTTTCAAGTTCAAATACATGTCTTAAATTAACGAAGATTAGCACATAGCTGATAAGATAAATTATCTCAATATACATACATTTACATATTCACTCATATTTTTATTAAATTTTTAGAAACTTGTCCTTAAAAGATATATATAGCCAACTATTTCTATTATTAGGTTCCGCAACATTAAGACAAGCATATTTTGTCTGTTAATCAAACACTTAACAAAATGCCACACTCCTTTATGTATATAAACGTCCCAGTTTTGAATCGTTTTAGACAAAATCTAAAAACATATTAGTCAGCTATTTCTATGAAATCTATGAATTGAAAATAAATTATGATAAAAGTTTATTTAATTAGAGTTTTCATTAAACGTGATGGCAGTGTCAAATACAATATCATATGAAATGAAATAGCACTGGTGACTACTGGAGCGCTCAGACTGAAAAACAATTTTATTTCTCGTATGAAATTTACAAAGTCCTTATTAAAGCATTGCTCTTAGAGAAAAAATGACTATTGTTCACACATATCGTTAAAAAAGATAAAGATGATGCCATAAAATAGTGTGCATGGCTACACTTGCTCAGTAAAACTACGGCTGTGCACGCACGTCGGGATAATATTATATATATATATTAATGTGTAGCCAGCCTCAAAAATAATTTTTCCGAAGCGCGCACGCGTATACTGCAGTGTCAATTCGGGCTCAAGTGCCTTAATATTCCTATATATTAACTTCATTAAATTTACTTCAAACAAATTATTTGATTAAATACTGCTAATTTTTCATTTTTAAGGATTCAACAAAACAAAAACACAAACAAATTGTTAAGCTCAAAAAGAGTAATTTTAAAAAAGTAAATTTATAAAAAAGCAGACTGCATGAATACTGCTAGAAATAATATTTGTACAAAAGTTTAATAACTACAAAAAGATTGGTATTTCCAAAGACAGATTGTCATCTCGCATAATCATAATTCTCAAACGTTTCAAAATTATCATAAAGTAGAGGTGGGACTCATTAATTATTTTTTCGATTAATCAGGAAAAATTTTATGATTAATTTCGATTAATTTTATTTTTATAGCGCATATATATATATACATATAATATATAAGATATAGTATATATAATATATATATATATAACGTTAAGTCACGATTCATTATTTTGCAAAATCGTTTAGTCACGTACTTTCCATCGCTCCGAAAAGAAGTCAAATATTATTTTTATAAGAGTCGCCTTTAATGTGAAGAGTGTAAAAAATAATTAAGATGACGTCATGAAGATGTAAGAAATTACAGTGAATTACAGATTTTTGCCGAAATTTACAATACAAAGCAATTAATTCCTTCTTGGAATACAACACAATGATAAATGAGGAGTCCTTTTGCAAAACTTGTAAGTTTATTTCTGCGAGAGAAAAAAGAGTTAATACTTTTTCTGATTTAATCGTTAAAACTCAAAAATTATTTTTTTGTTTGGGTTATTTAAAGACTACTAAAAACGCGTTAAAAGATAAAATGTGAAACATTTATAAAACGTGCTAAGTCGCTAAACATTTAGTAACAAACCCTGACAATAGCATTTGAAGTTACTTTGTGAAGGAACCAATCACAATTAATTTACTAACATTGAACTTTTCATAAAAATAAATCGAACTAAACAACGATGCTAGTTTAGTAAAAATTACAACAATGCGCCATAAAATAGGAAACAACTTTAAATAAACGAAGTTGAGTTTTATTTTAACTCTACAAAATAATTGATCTTTTAAAGATTAATTTTATTAAGACTAAGCTTAATCATAGAATTAAGAACAAATTGATCTTTTCTAATTTAATTTTTTTAAATCTGACTGACACCGTTACTACACGACAGGACAGAGTCACACACTCATGAGCTAACATTGTTCTCGGTAATTGTCTATGATTCTAATTCGTTTATATTCACATCTGACTATCTACGAACCACAATCGTTATAAAATATATTTTTAAGCAGTATTTCTTAATTCTTTCCAAAGGTTATAGAGAATGTGTTAATCGTTAAATTTTATTTCAGTGCAAATAATTATTGAGAGAACAGTTTTTAATATTGTTTCTGTCCATTGTAGAAATATAAAGTATAGATACTTACTTTATATAGACATCACTCATATTCTCGGATATAATCAATTTTAACACTTTACTAAGCATAAATGTAAGTATTTTAAAAAACTCAGTTTTAGCTAGTATAACTTACTACAATATGCTGTGTGTTTCTCTCTGTGATTTGTTAATATTTTTATTAAAATATACTATAAAATACAAATAACCACTCTAAATAAAACACGGTTCTATGTGAAGAAAAGATTTCCTTATTCAAAATTTGAAGTAAGGTAGGCCTACATTTGATAGAAACTAGGCTGCGGAAATTAAAAATTTAACGTATTAATATCGATTAAAATTATTTTAATCGAAACCAATTACGATTTAAATAAGAAAATTTGTATACTATAATTTGTTAAAAAATAATAATTATCAATAATTAATAGTATTTATATATTTTTAAACGTATAAACTTTTCCCGCATATTGAATATATTTATTAATTTATGTAGACGTGCATATGTTTACTAATGTTGATAAGGTAGGTCACCTTCGGCATAGTTAAATTTAAGAATGTATTAAAAAATTTGACAAACATTTTGTTTTTAAGCTAACTGCGGATGGCAAAGTAGAAAATGTGAAAAAAGTTACTATGTGCTACTGCCGTAAAAAGTGTCCCCTTTAGGGATCAAATACATCGCGCAGTGGTACAACCTTGAGCAGAAAAACATTATACAGGGGAAATAAGTCAATAAAACAAAATATTTAATACTTTTTGTTACTTCCCTTGAGATGTTCAGGTTCAATGACGTATAAATGAAATTTTTTGGCTTTAATCGAAATTAACGTAATTCATGAAATTAATCGTTAATTTTTCAAAAGATAACCATTAATTTTAATTTATCGTTACCAGCCCTAATGGAAACTATGTTATTCACACAAAAGTTGTACAGTACGTTTCACTCATCAAAAGTCGTACATTACGTTAACACAAAAGATTCTGACATAATTTTTTTTAAATACTAATTATTTAGTCTGAGGGCCCAAAATCGTTACATGAGTTCCATAAAAAATTATTTTAACAGTTGCTAATTGATCTTCAGCCAACTTTGATACATACAAACGTGTTGGCCCATATATAAAATTATAAATGGGAAACTAAAATCCAATTTCACTCTCGGGTCCGGGGATCCCACATTTTTTTCTCTTACTTTTAAAGCTTTTAGCCTATATAATTGTTGTTCTCATAATTACAAATTTGTTTATGTTACTATTAATTTTATCATATAGAAAAGAAAATTCGACACCTTATAAATAAATCACGTTATCAAACCACACATTACTCAAATCTCACATAATCTTTATGTAATAAATACCAACTTAGCTTATTTTTTTCCTATTCTTTTAATATATTAATACAATATGTATCAAGTCTATACTCATTAAAAAAAACAGAATAAAAACATATAAACTATAAAATAGACATTTAATAGCAAATATGTTGCGGTGGTCGAGTGGCAGCGCACTGGACTGTCCGTACCGATGGTCACGGGTTTCGAGTCGTGTGAGAAGGCAAGGGTTTGTTCCCGGGGCATAGTGCGTCCTGAGTCACCCCGCTCCGAATGGGTACCTAACTACATTAGGCGGCTGTATGGGTAATGCGTGGACCCACAAAGCCGTGGCCTTTTGAGCGCTGCATCACTTGCCAAACAGTTCATCTGTCCTGTCTGTGGACGCAACTATCATCTGCATAGAAGGAGCGTATTCTGAATAGATAAGACAAGATAAGACAAACTTATAGACTCAGACTAGAAGTTTCATATACAATTTGTTAATGTCAAATATACTGGAGATTGAAAAGTTTTTAATTGATGTCAATATTACATACCCTGCATAATTGTGTATGATCTTTTGCGTGTAATTGTTTCTTAATGTGTTACCATCACTTTATTACGATCGGTTGTATACGTATAGACATGGTCAAAAATGGGATGAGAAAGACAGCAGAGTAGAAAGGGGAAATAACAATGTATAGGAAAGATCTTAAAAGAAGTCTAAGATTATTTGATTTGAAGAGTGGAAATCATAATTAAGATGTCGTCATGAAGATGTAAGAACTAACAGTGGTATTTAATTTTTTTGTTACAATTTTAACAATAGACAAGCAATTAATTGTAACTTGGAATACAAGGCAAAGATAAATGATGAGTCCTTTTGCAAAACTTGCTAAGTTTATTTTTGCGGGAAGTGAGTTAATACCTTTTTTCTGGTTTAAAATTTAAAATCAACAGTAATTATGGGTTTGATTATTTAAAACTGTTAAGCACGCTGTATGTTATTATTAAAATATTGAAACACTTATAAAACCTACTCAGTCGCTAAAACATTCACTAACAACACCCTCTTAGTTACCAGCCAACAGAAACAGTAGCTGCATCGACAAGTAACCAATCACACATTAATTTACCAACATTTGACTTTGTTTCATAACAACAAGATAACTAAACACGGTGCTAGTTTAGTTTACTAACACGTGACCTTGGTCATAACACCAAGATAACTAAAACGAGTGCTAGTTTAATAACACTTGACCTTGTTTCCATAACAATCAAAGATAACTAAACACGATGATAGTTTTAGTGACAATGACAACATAGCCCCCATCAAACAGGAAACAAATTTATATAATGAATTTGTTTTAATTTTATTACAAAACTAATTGATTTATTATTAGAGTACACAATTAGGACAAAGCTTAGTCATAGAATTAGAACATAGTGATCTATGTTAAATTCAATTTTGTTTATAACTGACTGACATTGGTCACGACACGACAGCGACACGACTAATGTGGTAACATTGCTCTCGGAATTTCTCTTTGATTCTCATGTTTTACATGAATGCATGTATTTACACAAACCTCAATTGTAATAACAAATATAATTTTAGTATTCCTGACTTTATATAAACTCAGTTATTATTCTCGGATATAATCAATTTTAACACTTTACTAAGTATAAAACATGATAGGTAGTACTTCTTTAAATTTAGCTAGTGTAACCTATTAAAATGTGCCTGCGTGTTTCTCAGGGTGTTTTGTTAAACTATAAAACTAAAAAAAATACTATAAAATACAAATATAACTAAAACATACAAATATAACTATAAAATACAAATATAACTATAAACACTAATCTCCACCCTCAAATAACAAGGTTATATGTCAACTTTTGGTTGAACGAAGATATCTTCATTGAAAATTTGAAGTAAGCTAGGCCTATGTTTGATAGAAACTTATCATTCTGTACTTAGTGTAAACTTATCTCTCGATACAGCTTTCATATTTTTTACCGTGATAGATTGACACAGGGACCATACCTCATTGGAAGGAACTCATTTTTATTTCTTCAAAAAATCAACTAAGGCTAACTTGATAATTACTACAGTACAAAGTTCATGTTATTCTGTAAAGGAGCAACGCAAGTGAACGCAAGAACCATTGCTGGTCTCGAGACATTGGTCGACCCCAGCAAGGGTCATTCGTCATGCTCGTTTGCACGTACAAGCTATGGTGAATCATATATATAAATATAGTATTATTATTATTTTAAAAGAAAATGTGACACCTAAACTAAAGCATGTTACTCAAATCTCACATAATCTCTCTGTAATAAATACAAAATTGAATTTTATTTTAATTTTTTATTTTAAAAAATTCTTTTCATATCTTAGAAAATTTCAAAATTAACTGGTTGAAAAACATGCAGACTGTAGACTAGACTTTTTATAGCAATACTGTTAATAACATTTAGACTCAAGCTAGATATTTTATAGCAATACTGTTAATAACATTTAGACTTCAAGGTAGATATTTTAAAGCAATACTGTTAATAACATTTAGACTGCAGGCTAGATATTTTTATAGCAATACTGTTAATAAAATTTAGACTTCAAGCTAGATATTTTATAGCAATACTGTTAATAACATTTAGACTTCTAGCTAGATATTTTATAGCAATACTGTTAATACATTTAGACTGCAGGCTAGATATTTTATAGCAATATTGTTAATAACATTTAGACTGCAAGCTAGATATTTTATAGCAATACTGTTAAAAACAAGTATACTGCAGACTAGATATTTTATAGCAATACTGTTAATAACATGTATACTGCAGACTAGACATTTTATAGCAATACTGTTAATAACATTTAGACTGCAGATAAGAAGTACACTTGAGATTAAATTTGAAAATAGATGTCAATAGCAGATATCGTGTTGCCTTTTGAGTGATCTTGTGCATGTGGTTGTTTGTTTGTTATCATCACTTTCTATTTTATTACGATATATGTCAATATAGGCTGAGAAAGACAACAAATTAAAACATGATATTAAATATGTTAAGGAAGTAAGTACAAAGAAATGGAAAACGTAGTACAGTTAAAACACGTCTTTGATATTACTTCTTATCATATCTGTTACAGACGCTCCTTCTATACAGAAGATTATTGCTTATATATGGTTTGTGTTTAGTCCTGCATTTTTTTAGTGATTTAAATGTTGATAAAGTGTTAGTTTTCCTGGTTCTTTTCACCAAGGCATTCAGCAGTCGCCATATGAGTCCATGTTTCGCTGCAAAACAAAAGTTGGTCTCAGTACCTCAAACCTACCCAGAGAGGTCATCGATAATTTAGTTACGGAAGAAGACCTTCACAACGTCCTAAAGAAATGGAGGATTCTGTCGTGCTATTGGTGGAACTATCGAAAAATTCCAACCGCTGGCCTGAATATAAACACGCGAAAAGGTGTCGTTAGAAAGTGAAAAAATAGATGAGTTTCTGTGTGTTCTGTTTTATAATTAATATTTAAATGTAACTATAAAATGCAAATATAATTTAAATTCTATGAATGCACAGATAAAAAAAACTTTCGCATCTCTGAACGAAATGAATAGTTGTCTTAAATAATGGAAATTTACTTGTCATGTAGGACGTGAAATAAAATTGTATTTCCCGTCACCATCGCACCACAAAACACCAGTGCTGACGTATTTATTATGACTTTTTAATTGAAAAGCTTAGATGAGAATACTAATGATAGCATCTGTAATTTAGAAATATATTAAACTATAATTTACACTTCTATGAGATTCAGTATCAAGGACGTGTACTACTTAAATATTTCCTCAGCATGAAGCTTATAAGAATTTACACAGATATAACATTTGAGGAACGAAACACATTTTAATATCTTATTCATTTCACTTTCAAGAAAACTTTTCATTTTATATATTTACTTTAAAAGATATGTCTAGCCTACATGTAAAAACTGACATATTAATTGAAGCCTGGTTCCATATATATTATATCCTAGTGGCACGCCACTAGAACTCGATCCTTATAATTAGGGGTACAATGTCTATGAAAAAGTTTGATTGAAAAAGATATGACTCTGGCGCAGATTGACCATAAAACGTGGGAGACCATTGCTGAGGAGCGCATCTCCTGGCGGTAAAAGTGCGCGAGGGCATTCAAGTTGCGAAAGCTTCCCTTACAGCCAGGAGCGAGGAGAAAAGGGCCAGGAGAAAGGGGAAAGGGGTAGAGGAGGAAACGCCATCAGCCAATGAGGATGGACGGATGCCATAGATAGACTCAAATTAGAATATTGTATTAGCGTTTACGGTACATATATGAACTATTCACTATCACTCTCTCTTAAAGCTTTTACGATAAAAAATATATCTGTTGTTTAGTATGATTCTGAAAAAAATACTTTCTTTTAATAAGTAAGATACAAATACCGGAGTTGAATCATAGAAGATGTACTTATTAAAACCCGTGATTTACCTCTTTAAAGTTACAAACTCATATATACTATGGTGCATTTTGATATGGAATTAGTATAATATAAGAAAATATCAAGGGTAAAACTAAAAAAATCGATCAAAGCAACTAAATCTCATGTCACAGTTGTCTTTTATCTCTGCTACCAACACAGTTCAATGAAAATCTTTTCAAGAAACATAAGTAAATATAATAAATGAATGAAACGTGGTTTAGTATTTGAGATTGTGTAATGATGGAGATTGATGATGGACCTACACTGTTCTCAATATTCTTCTCTGTACTGCTTCGATACGCATTCAAGGACAGCAGTGATGGAATCTGGTTACACACCAGAGCTGAAGGAGGACTTTTCAACACTGCCCACCTCCGAGCCAAGACCAAAACTACAGATATCCTAATTCGTGAATAACTCTTTGCGGATGATGCAGCATTAACAGCACACACAGAAACTGGTTTGCAACATCCCATGTCAAGCTTCTCCAATGCCTGCAAAGAATTTGGTCTGCAAATCAGCTTGAAAAAGACAAACACCATGGCCCAAGACACACAACCTCCTCCTACCATCAATATCGAAAATGAAAACTTGGATGTTGTGGACAGCTTCACCTACTTGGGTTCCAAGGTCTCCAATACATTTTCCATTGAAGAGGAAATAAACAGTAGAATTGGCAAGGCAGCTGCCACAATGGCTAAATTCAGCAAACGGGTCAGGCAAAACACCAAGTTAACAAAGAAAACCAAACTGTGTGTCTATAGAGCCTGCGTCATTAGTACACTGCTATACGGGAGCGAGACATGGACCACTTATACATCCCAAGAGCGCAAGCTTAATAGCTTCCACCTGAGATGCCTGCGACGCATCCGAGGCATTAAATGGCAAGACAAGGTGCCTAATACTGAGGTCCTAATGCGTGCCAATACCCAAAGCATGTTCTCAATCCTTAGTGAAAGACGGCTGAGATTGCTAGGAATTCCGGAATTCGGGCGTGGAATGGGTTGCCTGAAGAAACCAGGAAAGCCAACACTTTATCAACATTTAAAACTCTAATAAGAATGCAGGACTAAACACAAACCATAGATAAGTGTAGGACGCAATAATCTTCTGTATAGAAGGAGCGTCTGAAACAGATAAGATAAGTAATGAAATTTAATTTGAAATTAAAATTAATTTACACAAATTATTACTTAAGTAGTATTACTAGTATTAGTAATTTCAAAGTGTGAAAGAAAAAAATAAATCTAATTCAACTAAACCTAAGACAATTTTTAAACAACCATAGAACAGCGACACTTAGGACGCAATAATCTTCTGTATGAAGGAACGTCTTTAACAGATCATGATCAACTATATGGACGTACTAATACACTAATAGTACTAATACAATTACATGATCAACTATATGGACGTACTAATTGTACTAATACAATTACATGATCAACTATATGGACGTACTAATACACTTACACTTACATGATCAACTATATGGGTGTACTAATACGGATTTTAAAAAAAATTCTAATAAAGAACAGAGTTATATAATATATATTATATTTATAATGGTTGAAGTTTTATTTCATGTCTGACATGCATCAAAATTAGATTTCCTTTCGGCGCGCACTAAAAAACACTGGTGCAGATCTATTTTATATTACGTTGTGCGTAAGACGGTTTATGTGTCAAAATTAATAGGCTGAGCTGTGTATTTAGTTGCCGTAGGCATAAACAACTGAGTTAAAAGTCACATGACATAGTACATGTATTATGGATTTGTATTACTTAAATGTTTTAGTTTATAAAATAAATTTTTTATATTAAATTATGTAATGCTAAGGAAAAATAGATGTTTAAAATCAATTTATTTCAAATCCATGGAAACTATGAAATTAATATATCAGTTTAAAACTATATCGATGTGTTCTAGATATTTAGAGCCAGAGATAAACTACACAGTATCCTTAATTTTCTTTTTTAAGTGGCATGCCACTTAATTTCGTGCATTTTATAAATGTGAGAATATTTCAATGTGGGACCATCCATATATTACGTACGCAAGGAGGGGGCAGGGGGGTCTTAAATTTTCGGCATTTTGCGTATGCATGCGTACGGAGGGGGGAGGGGGGTCTCGACTGAATCTGTACGTACGCACAACAAATTTAATTTGCATGATACTAAGCATAGTAAAGTAAACCGCTCTGGCTGCAAACGGCATTCGAGACCGACTGAGTCAAGACTGATATGCAATAATGATTCAGACCAAACGTTTACACATCATTAAAATATATCCGTCGGGTTTATATTAACATTTCTTGAAATTAGATGAAGTTTCTCTTTCGCCCACTGGTGCCTTAGCCGTTATAAACACACAACGGGACGGCGATTTCACGCACCTAGGGGAAAGCGGGGTGTCTACATATTTGTGACGATGTGTGACTTGTGTTGCTAGAGAAATGTGACGTCACATCAAAACGAGCAACTTTAAATAAAAGTTCCACTTAAATATTTTATTTGTTACATGGTGTTTTACATGACTTCACACGTGTTACGATATTAGAATGCAGGCCTACACTAAATAAATACTTAAATGACAAAACGTGATTTTAAATATACTCTTTTTCAAATAAAATACAGTTTTTATGGGGGGGGGGAGCGAAAAGCTTTGTGACATCATCTTATGGGGGGTGGTCTAAGTTTTTTGTGACGACGCTTTACGAGGGTAAATGTATTTACCTTAAAATATATGCCTTTATACGTAGCGAAGTGGTTGTAGGGGGTTCCAATGTTTACATTAGAACTTTCTCGGGAATGGTAGAGTTTGGTAGACCTTGGCGGCGCCCATCTCCTCTCCATGTCAGCGGATGACTTTTTAGCAATAGTAATACATCAACATTTTTAGTGTGGCTTTAACGTGGGCTAGATCCCACGCACCTCAACTGGTGAGGCGAGCGCACTATTGACTTTGCTATCCAGCCGCCATGTTATACATGTTAAAGTGTAAAAATTGCACTGGTCTTTGTTATATTTTATCCTGGTGGTACGCCACTTGAACTCGATCACAGTAATTAGGGATATAATGTCAATGAAAATTTGTGATTCTCCGACACTGATATATCTATATTTTAATTTCAAAAACTGATCTCATGGTTCGAATTATAGTAATATGTAGTGATTTTCAAAAATAGTACCGTTAGTCTTTGATATAGTAAAACTGTCTGTCATATATTTGTTGTTTAGTTGACTACATACTTAATATTAGTGTTATTTATTTATTGTTAAAATTTTGAAAATTCGCCACCTTGTAAATAAAGCATGTTAAAAAACATCGGTATTAAAACAGACTAGACGTTTTATTGCAAGTCTGTTGACAACAAGGAAAAAAGAGACTAACAAAATTAAAATCAAAGATTAAAATAACGACAATTTGAAGCAAATATTTGTCTAATCTTCCATCGAAGTAGGGTAAACAAAAATTTCTTAAAAGATGTTTAAACGATAGACAGCTTGAGATAATTCTCATTCTCTGGGATTAAGTGAAAATACAAGTAGTGTCGTGAGAGAGGTTAACTTTTACATAAGTCCATGAAACATTCAGTTGTTCGTTTCAGATTGACACATAAATAATATTGCTGTTTAGTAGCCGGGCATTACTAAACCCTTATCTGCTGTGGCAAACTTGATAACATTCAAGAGTCTATCGGGAAACGCGAGGACTTCAGAAATAACTAGACATTACATTGAGACTTAAAAAGCCGCTTGAAAGCTTAATGATTTTTTTCTTTTTTTAAATTTTATTTACAAACATTTTATATCTAATTTTTTGAGATAATATGTGTTGATCAAATAAATGTAATATCTGAAATAATCAGGAGATAAAATATCAATACAAGATAAAACTATTATAATCAGAGAAGAAGGGACATATGATTAGATGAAATAATTTACCAAGTAAAATTACAACAGACGTTGCTACACAAACAAAACTCACAAGCTGAAGCTGTGTGTGAAAGAACTTTAATGTGTTGGGGTAGTATTGTATTACAAGACAAACCATTTATAGAAGCAGAGTTTCTAAAGATCAGCCTTATACAAGTACATGGTGACTTATGGTCACAAAAAGAGCAGATGAAGCAATCACATGTTTGAGTAGAAAAATGGTTTGCCAAATCGGTTTGTGAGATGGGCACTGATTTTAAAATATACGTAACTAAAAAAAAGCAAGACTGTGATGAATTCACTCTTGTCAGTAATCAATGTATTGATATGGCTTACATTGTAGAGTTCACTTCTTCATAAATAAAAAAAGATGAATATATGTTATTATATAAACAAATAGGTCATCGATAGGATAATACATTTCAAATAACCTATGTGAACATAATGTGAACATATTTTGAACATTAAATTAATTTACAATGTAAGTAACGCAAATTTATATTTTCATGCTCAAAATAAATTTTAAAAATGTTTAATTTTTTAAAGTACTTTTTTTTTAGTTGACACAGATTTATCTTAAATTCATAAATTACTCAAAACACAACAAATATTTTTTTTTCTTTTTATCGTTTGAGTGTTGAGTAAGACAAGTTAAAACAACTAATACATTTTTTTTAGAAATTGAAAGCATTACCCTATTTCCATTTTATATATTTTTATAGAAAACGTTTGATAATTTTTGTGTTATTGACGTCATCGCTAAAGTCTGTAGTCTCCACCCCACCCCACCACCCCCCTTGTAAATAAAAAATATCATACTTAATATTTTATTTTACAAAATTACAAAATTATTATAAAACTTTGCCCAGACTTAAATATTATGAAAATAATTATTTATTATATAATATTTTTAAGAAAATCGCAAATGGTCGAACTTTCAAAACTTTGACTTATTTTTTTGAATTATGTTTTAGTATAACATATTATCGTAATAAATAGTGGGCTTGTTTAGTAATTTAGACATCCGGGTTTTTATGTAAGACATGTTAATCTTCAGATAAGAATCATTAAATCTTTTTGTTAATAGTTAGAGTAAGTTACCGCCTGGCGAACGCTATGTCGTAGCGAACACTATTTCATAAAGCGTTCTCTGTATTTTTATTTTCCGTCTAACACGAAAACGAACACCCGTAAGTCGAAAGTAGTTCTGTTTTCAATACCATTTTATCGTTTCGTTTGCCGGGGTGGACTATGTTGTGAGTAAATGTGTGTCAACATTTTGATCCTTACGCCATGCATGCTGTCAGCGTCCCTAAGAAGAACGAAGTTGATTTCCGGGTTAAGACTACTTTTCCTGTTCGCTTTGGAAAACACACGTGTTTGGTATTGCATCATCACTTACAAATAGGCCAGTAACCACGCTGTTATACTTTACAAAGCTATTTAATAGCAATGTTCATTTCGAAGGGGTGTTCGCGACGAAGTAAGTTTAAAGTTGGATTTTACTTCGTACCGAACTCTTTTATTCTGCAGAAAAATTTAGTTAAATCAGGGTCTAGCTCTTGGCCTCTAGTGTTATTTGAAAATAGTAGTGTTCGTTTTGAGGGCATGTTCGTGTTGAAGTATATTTGTTTTATTGTAGGATATTACTTCGTTGCGAAGTAGATGACATTTTGAAGCTGCCTGCTTTTGTTAGAAGGTATAAAAACAAGAAGAAAACGGCAAATGCTCCAACCATGCCAAACTTGGTCAGTGGAGAAGAGTTTAGAGAAGCATTAATTAAAAAGAAAATAGCAGACAAGGAAGAAATAGAAAAAAATAAACTGAAAAGAAAGATCGAGAGGGAAGAAAACAAAAAGATAAAGGATGCACAAAAAGAGGCTACAAAAAGGACAAGAGAGCAAGAAAGGGAAGAAAAAAGACGCAAGAGAGAAGAAGAGCAGATTAAAAAAATGAAAACTGTGGAGTCCAAGAAAGTAAAGAAGTATCCAGTAATAGATCTATCTGATAGCAGCAGTGAGGACTCACAGTTGGTTCAAACAATGGAGCTTGACATGGCTGCAGATGACGATACTTTAGATAAAGAAGAGGATCTCTTGTTGGAAGGAATGTGTCATGGGTGCAAAAAAGGGGGAGGGGCAGAGGTTTGGGTCCAATGTGATGTGTGTGATGGCTGGTGGCATGCACAGTGCACGCAAAATTGTGCATCTTTGAAACAAGGCACTTTTGTGTGCACTGTTTGCTGCCCTGACTAGACTATAGATTATAGATCTACCTATAGTATTATTTTGTATATATAGATCTAAGTTATTCGGGATCTAATTTCTTTAATAAACGTTTATTACATTATTATTGACATCTCCAGTGTTATTTGTTGACTCCATTAACTAAAAATTGATTCTTTGATGATTTTGGTTATGTGTGTGCTTTGAGGTAAAAGTGTCCGCTTTGAAGTAAATTAAGCAAAAAAGTGTTCGGCAGGCGGTAGCTAACTGGGTCAGCTAAAATTGGACTTTACACTCTGACCCGGCGTAATAATACAAGAATGCTGTCTCATTATAGTAGCCTTGTTGTCATACTACTTGCAGGTTTTTCGTTTTTACCCTGTGTCGAACGGTTTAGAAACTAGGTAGTGAACGCCAAAAATGGTGATATTTTTAGCTTATGGCGTTCGCGAGGTGGTAAATTACTCTACCTAGTTTGTTTGTTGCTTGTTTATGTTTTTATTTTTTTA